>JAJLUQ010000007.1:0-285299 GCA_030564385.1 Blastobotrys robertii
TGCTTAAGAGCAGTAATTGCCGACCGTGAATTAAAAATCATTTATTGTATAGTAAACCGAACCACTGAAACACTCGATTATACAGTTCCACTTTGCTAGCTCGTGGAAGGCAAGCCAAATTAATCATATTAGCGATATCATCTCTAAAGAACATCCTTTTCTTGTCTAGTGGTCTAACCACTCGGGGTAATCTTGTAACTTAGGGGTTGTATCCATACGGACACTTACTCGACGGTGACACTCTTTGCCAAGTTTCGTGGGAAGTCGACATCAATTCCCTTTCGAACAGCCAACCAGTAGCTCATCATTTGCAGAGGCAGAACGTTGAGAATTCCCTGCAGACAGTCAACGGTAGCCGGGACCTCCAGAGTCTGGTACTTGGGGTCGAATTTATCACCGTGGTTGCAGATGATGATTGGGTTGCCCGATCGGGCCACGACCTGCTCAACAGCGCTCATGACCTTGGGGAACAAGGAGTCTCGGGTGGCAATGACAACCATTGGCAGGTCCTCGTCGACCAGAGCCAGGACACCGTGCTTCAGCTCTCCAGCCAGGACACCCTCAGAGTGCATGTAAGAAATTTCCTTGATCTTCAAGGCACCCTCCAGGGCAGTGGCGTGCTGGAAACCTCGACCCAGCAGCAGCAGGGATCGCTGGTCAGCCAGGGTGTTGTCGCACATCTCCTTGATGGACTCGTTAAGCTGGAGGACCTCCTTGATCTGCTCAGAGATGTTTCGCAGACCCTGAATGATCTCCTCTCGTCGAGTCTTCTTGCCAATGGAGTCGTCGGACAGAGACAAAGCCATCATGACAAGGGCAATGTACTGGGAAGTGTAGGCCTTGGTGGAGGCGACACCGATTTCTGGACCGGCGTTGATGTGGACACCACAGTGGGTCTGTCGAGAGATGGAAGAACCGACACTGTTGACAATACCAACAGTCAGGGCACCTCGCTCCAGACAGTACTGCAGGGCCAGGATAGAGTCGGCGGTCTCACCAGACTGAGAGACGAAGACACAGGTGTCGTCTCGGAAGACTGGGGATCGTCGATCCAGGAAGTCAGAGGCCAGCTCGACAGTGACTGGCAGCTCCGTCAGCTCCTCAAAGATCTGTCGAGTAGCCAGACAAGAGTGGTAGGAGGTACCGCAGGCAATCATAATGATTCGTCGGCATCGTCGAATGGAGGTAAGGAAAGAGGACAAGCCGCCAAGCTTGACAGTGTTGCTCTCAAAGTCCAATCGACCTCGCATGGTGTTGATGACGGACTCTGGCTGCTCAAAGATCTCCTTCTGCATGAAGTGCTTGTACTCACCCTTCATGATCTCGGCAAGCTCCATCTCCAGGGTCTGAATGGATCGGATGGTGGAGGCGCCAACTTCTCGTCGGGCTCGGTGAATGTGTAGCTCACCATCGTAGATGTGAGCGATATCGTCGTCCTCAAGGAAGAGAACCTTCTTGGTGTGCTCAATGACGGCGGCTGGGTCAGAGGCCAAGAAGAACTCAGTTGCCATTGGGACACCCTCCTCGGAAAGGAAGGCTCGGGACTGCGAGTGTCGCAGGTCCTGGCCGGGGATCTTCAGGGAGTTGGATGGCTCCTCTTCGTTAATGTCGGCAAACTCAACATCGACAAAGTCGACCTTGAGCTTCTTCTCAGTCTTGACACCGACCAGGAGTGGAGAACCCTTTCTGGTGGCAACAATCTCGTTGGGGTAGTGGATCGACTTGACCAGCAGACCGTAGGCACCCTCCAACTCGTTGACGACCAGCTTGGCCAGCTGGGTGAAGTCGAGGTTGTGTTGCTTGTTGGAGTCGTAGATGTACTTGAAGAACTTGGCAATAGCCTCAGTATCAGTCTCAGACTCGAACTTGAATCCCTTGCTGCTCAGCAGCGATCGAATTTCTCGGAAGTTGGTGATGATACCATTGTGAACGACGGTGAACTGGTTCTCAGGGTCAGATCGCTGAGGGTGACAGTTGATGGTCTTTGGCTGACCGTGAGTGGCCCAACGGGTGTGGGCAATACCAGTGTGGCAGTCGAAGGTGACGTTGTTGACTGGCTTGGCCTCCTCGATGGTCTTTCGCAGAGCAGCGACCTTGCCGACCTGTCGGTAGATGGTGACCTCGTCCTTCTTGTCGCCGTCGATGGCGATACCAGCGGAGTCGTATCCTCGGTACTCCTGTCGCTGGAGACCCTCAATCAAGTAGTTGATAATCTCGCCTCGTTGTCGAGGAACGAGGTAGTTGATGTAACCGAAAATTCCACTTTATTAGCCAGCTGTCAGTAGACTGCTTTCTCCGCCCGCAGCTAGTTTTGCACCTCTCAGGCCCTTACCGCCCTGCTGGCAAGATCAAACGAGCCTGCATTTTTAGGGGAACAAGGCAAATCGCTGCAAATCATAGCGAGCCTGCAAGGAACAAGTGCTCTGAGGCCATTGTCCACGTTCGACCGGGTTTGGACGAATGCTGGCTCCAGGAGACGGTGTCCCTGAATTTGCCAGATCGCTCGGCGCTTAGGAAATACCAGGGCAAGCGTCTACAAATCCTGACGTGACGATTTGCCAATGCTGTGCACCATCAGAATATCCTCACCAAACCGCTACTCTCTTCCACTGTACGCGATTCTGTACTCACCACATGATTGCCGATTGATGGAATCAAGTTGAGTTTATATATCTGTTGTGCGTTTGGGTGCGCGCGCCCCTAGCCCACGGGCCACGCAAGCTAAATTTAGCAAATTTTTCATCCCTTAACGGCAATCGGTAAACAAGATCGGACGGCTGAGATCTCGGCGTGACCAAAATAGCCACACAAATATAGAATACGAACATGAGCCACATGACCCATAACTAATATGCAATGTCTTGTGCCTATTGTATGCTACTTCTTGCGACAGGCCATAAAGCTCTGTCCCCGGTTGTTCCACATGTCGTCTTCGCCACGCTTCTGATTGGCCCGGCCAGAAGCAGGGTACTTTTGTACTCTGTCCTCGAGCTCCCAGTAATCCAGCGTCGTTTCGTAGCACGACTTGACTTCTCTCCTGCGCGCCGTGTTGACCACCTTGAGCTGCGTAGCTCGGTTGTAGCCCGGCCACACAAACCTGTTGAGGTCGTCGCTGTTCGCCTTTTGCTCCTTCTGCTGCGGCGGCTTTCGAAACGACGATTGTCTCGTATAACGCTCACTGCCACTTGAGCCGCTAGAGCCGCTGGAGCCGCTAGAACCAGCACTGCCACAGCTGGCAGTGGAGCTGTCGCTATCGGTTCTGCGGACGGACGCGTCGTAAGACTTGGCTCTCATGTGGCGGTGTGGTGGAGTCCGTGGGGGCATTCCAGTGGACACCGGCTCTGTCGTGTTATTGTAGCATCTGCTGGGCTTTGGCGGGGCCCTTTCGTTGCACCTCAGAAACTCGAAATCCTTTGATGGCGACGTAGGGGTCCAGCACGGGACGCCATTGAGTTCAAACCCAGCGGGAATGTCAATCGCGGGCGACTCCGTGTCGATGCGTAGCTTCTCCTTGTTGAAGATGCCGAGCCCGCTCTTAAGCTTGGCGCTGAGATCAACCGACTTTGACCTCGTACGCTGCGTCTCTGCAGGGGGCTGCAGAGCAGGCATCGAAGGCAGTCGCTGGAGCCGCCGACTAGGCGAGAAGGCGTTCGGAGTCGCAAATCCTGGCTTGTTGAGCAGCCGGCTTTTGGTCACCTGCAGGGGTTCGTTTTCAATGGCCGGTGTCGCCGGGATCTCGACCTCGCCAGAACTCATCTCTCTGGTGCACGACTCGGGAAACCTTGGCTGGGCGTCCGCGTTCGGCGCCGGAAACTCGAAGTCCGGCTCACTCGACTGGAGCTCTGGTCCTTTAACCTTGTGAAAGTCCTCTCTAGGCTGTGAATGTTCTGTGAAATTGTTTGGTTCGTATGCAAAATTGAATGAATGTGATTCGCGCAAGTGTCGTGCGCTGTCTGTGTCGTGCTCCTCCTGTCTGTTGTCCTCTCTCTGAATGCTTGTTAGAGCCGGTCCAAACTCTAGCTGCTCGTGCTGGCTTACACCGAGTCCAACAGCCCGCTCGCCCTGCCGTTCTAGACTATGCCTCTCTTTGATTGTCGCCAGTGGGGTGTTGTCAGGACTCGACGGCGGCGAGTAGTAGTTGTCCTCCTCTTCGCTTGACGAGTCCTTGGACAGTGCCGGGGAACTCTGCAGGAAACAGAAGTCAACGTCTCGAACCTCCCCTTCCTCCACATTGATTCCACGCTCCACCCGCTCGGTTCGCGGCGTTACTGGCTCCAGAATCCGTGGCTCATTAGGCCCATCTTCCTCTTTCTGCTCCTTGGGCTTGTCGCCGTCTCGAGATATCATGTATGTCTCGGCGAAAAACAGGTCCCTGGGAATATGTTTCGCCGGACACGTTGTGAAGATGTCCCGGTGAATAAACCGCCTCAACAGAATTTTTGCCTTGGTATCTTTAATTCCGTCTAGCTGCCGGGCCAGCGTCGTCACGCGGACCTTCTCATTGCCGTTGCGGTTCCTCCGTTTGAGTTCTTCCAGCGCTGTTGCGTCAACGCGCGGATTAATGAGTGCGTTGCGGTCCCTGGGAGTCGTGGGATACAAAACATTATACACCGCGTCTTTGCTAATGGTCGACTGTGCGTTGCCCATACTAAACTGAGCTAACAATGAGCAAATGTCCTGATATGTTGTATCCGTGAATATCAGTGAATGAAATGCTATTAGTGGTGTAATGTGTTGAGCCTTATGGTAAAGTCGCTTATGCCGTCCCTTCTATAACATCAAACGTCAGATTCCCACTGCGTATGCGCCCATACTTATATAACCCGCCATCGACCAAAAGCAAATCGCCTCAGGTTGTCTTAGCAAGATTACAACTTTTGACTATACTGGTCTCATTGGGCGCCCGCCTCACTCCAGCCACCGATCGCGCGGCAATCCCGCGCCGCCTCTGCGTCGGCGGCACCCCTACGCCAGCACGCATACTGCTAAGCTGCTTGCCTAGTGCTGTCCTGTCAATGTTGCCTTGCTACCAAAAAGTGATGATAGGCGGGTGATGAGTGATGATTACCCCGGTTTCAGCGGGAAACTCCCACTGCATCACCATAGACACCACAATGCTTAGTCTTACTGCACACCTCACGAATCCCTGCCGCTGAACGGAAACTGTCCACGGGCTTTACGAGTTCTATTTACGGAACGCACCTCGATGAAGGCGATAATTAATTTCCCGCGTCCGCCTCAGCGCTAGGACTCTTAGTAATCCTTACCTCTTCTGTTGGATTCTGAGTCTGATCGTCACTGTCTAGTGATCATATAGGGATCTATCCAACTCATACGCACTCTATACTCTACCGGGCCTAGTCTACTAGCTTATCCCGCCGACAAACTGCAGCTAAATAATACACGCGCAGCAACCGGTATACCAATACTCCACCGTGGCAACCATGCCAGCACGCAACGAGGTGACGAGTGAATTGTCTTACGATCCTGTATCATGCACCTTCCTAATTATGCACCCCTGGTTCTTGCTGCGCGCTGACCCACACCATATGCGGTTCCATGCAAAAGTCATCGCTGATCTGAATTCAGCTACACCACTAGGCTAAGATTGTTGATGTTTTACTGGGGATTCTGAGGATGATCGGCGCACGATATAGGCAAGATCGGTATAAGGATCGTCGGCCAGTGACCCACGATAGCAACGGCCACATTAACGGCGAAACCAGCGCAATACCCTTGTCGCTCTCAAGGCGTCAGTCGCCACTTACTCAGAACTACCCACTTAGCCGTGGTACTACCCCTACTAGTAACTCCTACAGCTACACCCTAACCAGCCTTTTTCTAGTCCTGAGCCAGCCAGTCTCACTGCCTCGGTCTCACTCAGAAACCCTATTCCAACCTTGTGATGTACCCCGGTTTCATCAAACGCCTTGAATTATCAAAGCTGCATTGTCCATTGTTCAACGCCTCGGCGAAATTATGTTCCGTGCATGAGTTCTCGAGCCGCACGGTCACGTGGTCTAACCGTCGAACATGCCACGGTATTGTAGCAGAGGATGTTACATGTTATGTGTCCTGCTCGTGTAGTTGCGAGAATATTTGTTGGGTCTGTTTTAGGCGACTCGCTGACGTTTCGGGTGCCGCATCTGTCCATCTAAACCGCATCTGATGCGCGGGCTTGGTTGCTATATTTGGAAATGAAGCGGCTGTTCACTTTTGTCTCATTTGGGCGATTTCTGGAGAGACACGAGGCTAACTGATTATGCAAGAGAGTGGCAATCAGAGGTTCCGAAAACGGCGTTACGCAATAGGGGCTGTTACTGACGATGCGATGAGTGACGTAGGCCACGTGGGAATTTCAGCATCGAGCATGCGTAATTTGTCCCTGATTCAGTTTTTCGAACCGTCTGGGATCAATATAGAGGTGACAGGCAGAGGAAAAAGCATCAATTGAGCCAAGTAACGCGAGAAACTTTTTGGTTTGGGCAAAATTTTCACTTTTTACGTCGCATGTCCAAAGCAATCATATTCACCTCTCAAAGTCATCAGTTGCGGATTTAGCTCAGTTGGGAGAGCGTCAGACTGAAGTCGACTTCAGTCCAGAGTAATCTGAAGGTCCTGTGTTCGATCCACAGAATTCGCAATCGTTCTTTTTGCACCCTCTAGCAACCACAGGGTTATATTCTTGTCGATTCAGTATTCAATTCTTCCGTCTTCACGTGCCGACAATCTCGATTGCATGTCACTCGTGCGAGTGTTTAATCGGTAGCGGCTGGCTCCTGGACAGCAAAAAGAACCCACAGCACCTTCTGTTCCCACATGGTCTCCCGCTGTAGTACTGGGTAAGGCTCTCACTTATTTAACTATGATTGATCGGACGGGGAATCGTGTTTTCAAGTGGATATGGCCGTGAATACGTGTGGTGCGTTGAATACCCCCTTAGAAGTGCAGAATCAGAGAGTTGAAAACACTAAAACGCCAACGATATAATCCATCGCGTCTATCCGTTGATATTTTGTTGAGGTTTGTAATCAATAGGGTCATTGTCATTGTGTAGTGCCGAGTATCTGCTTCTCCTGGGTTAGGTTTCACGATAAGGTGCGGCGCGCAATTTTTTGAAATTTCAACCTCAATATAGACAGCATGACGGTGGAGGCTACAGTAGACACACCGGTCGAGACACCAAAGGAGCTGACGCGGGAAGAGCGAGGCGACAGGCCGTTCCAGTTTGGCCAGCGCTTGCTTACCGACGAAGAGAGTGTGTGGGATCATAACGCCTGGGATCACGTCGAGTGGGGAGATGAGCAAAAAGTCGAGGCTGAGGTCAAAATCCAGAAGCAGAAAGAGGCACCCGTGAAAGATTTTGATAAGAACCTGTACATGTCGAACCCTGCCAAGTACTGGGATCTGTTTTACCGGAATAATAAGGAAAACTTCTTCAAGGACCGAAAATGGCTCAAGCTAGAGTTTCCATCTCTGTATGAAGCCACCAGGGCCGACGCTGGTCCAAAGTCGATTCTGGAAATAGGTTGTGGTGCTGGAAACACCATGTTTCCAGTCCTGGCCTCTAATGAGAACCCAGACCTGTCTATTATGGGTGTGGACTTCTCATACCGAGCAGTGGAGCTCGTGAAGAACTCGCCCTCGTTTGATCCGAAGTTCTGCAAGTCTGCCGTGTGGGATCTTGCCCAGCCAGACGGTATTATCCCTGAGGGTCTTGAGGAGAACTCTGTGGACATTGTTGTCATGATTTTCGTGTTTAGCGCCCTGGCGCCTGAACAATGGGATGCGGCTGTTAAGAACCTGCAGAAGATTCTGAAGCCAGGTGGACTGATCCTATTCCGAGACTACGGACGGTACGACCTGACCCAGCTGAGGTTCAAGGCTGGCCGACTGCTGGACGAGAACTTTTACATTCGAGGTGATGGAACCCGGGTGTACTTCTTCACGGAGGAGGAACTGCATGAGATTTTCGGATCCAAGTTTGAGACGATAAAGGTGGCGACGGACAGACGAATGATGGTGAATAGACAGCGAAAGATCAAGATGTACAGGATATGGCTGCAGGCGCAGTTCAGGTTGCCGGCGAGCACTAGCTCAGAATAAGTCATTAAAATTACACTACTAATAAATACATTGGGTATCGCTGAAATTACTTTCTCCTTAAAATACTCAACTGCTCCTCTGTCCAATCCCACGTTCTCATTACATTTTCTGTATCTGTAGCCCTGGCTGCCGGTCGCTCCAGCACTCCGCTCTGCCCCAGATACGCTCCGCTGTCTTTGACAGCGAGATCAGACATAACAGCAACCAACGTCGAGTATGAAGCCTGCTCGGGAGTAGAGCCAAATGCCAGATCAAACAGATAAACGGTCCAGAACGCCAGGTAGCCAAACACTGCAGAGTCGTACCAGTGCTGCATCAGGTTGGTGAAGAGCGAGTAGCCTGGGAAAACAGCGATACTGAGTATAGCAGGGTGCTTGATGGACAACGCAACAGAGTGGTGAATGTTAGCGAGCTTACTATTGGCGTATCGAATCCACGTCCAGGCAAACTCTGGTGTTCTGTGGTAGTGCAGATTGAGATCCAGCCATGGGTCCGATACCCAGTGAGCAGCTGAGCTGACATTGACAATTCGTTCTTGAACAGTAGGAATGAGTAATTTGGTTAGGTAGAACGGACCAATATGGTTGGTGAAGAGTTGAATGTCGTGGCCATGAATGAGTTTCCTTGGTAGAGCCATTACCCCGGCGTTGTTCACCAAAACATCTAGCCGTTTCTCCTTCCGCTTGAATTCCGCGACAAAGTGCTCGATCGAGTCCAAGTCAGACACATCACACTGAATCACGTGGAGCCTGCCAGGTCTGGCGTTATCAGGAAGGTGGTGTCGTCTTTGTTGCTCCTCGGCTTGAATCCGTGCCACAGCGTCCTCAGCCTTCTGGACGCTTCGACACGCTAGGTACACGTCCCAGCCGTGCAGGTATAGATGCAACGTAGTGTAATAGCCAATGCCGCCATTGGCACCGGTCACGATGGCGACTTTTCGCTCTTCGGCGTAGGGAAGTAGGTATGGATCACGCATGCGGTCAGACATCGGAAGTGCGGCTGTATCGCACGATTCGTTAAGCGAGGCACGTGACAAGAAAGATTAGAGTTCTCCGGCTTACTATAAAAGCCGTATAAATTGCATTCTTTAGCTAGAAATCAATCACCCAGTTGACTTGCAAAATTTCTACCAAGAACTTTCCCAACCACATCGTTTGGGTCAATTTCTATGCAACTATTCATACAAACATTAGGTAAACATTAGGTTAGAACATTGATGAGACCATGTGCTTGGTGTCAATTTCTTCGCTCCTTCGTGTTTGTGTCAAGCACGGTGAGCAGTCCGCCCACAAGATGCAAGCTACCAGTGACGAGCACCTGGACCTCATCCTTCTCGCCAGTGAGACCGTTGACAAACTCGGTCGCGTCCTGAATATTGGCGAAAACATGCGTATTTGACCTGTCAAGCTTCCTCCAAGCGTCTTCTAGCTCCTTCTGCACCTTCATGTTGTCCACCTCTTCCTTGGAAGTATTCATGGAGGTCAGGTCTGCAGCGTACTCTCCAGAGGACCAAGTCACGTTGGTGGAAAATACGACATGATCAAACTTGATACCATGCTCAGTCACAATCTCATGCAAAGTATTGACAAGAGCGTTGGCGTCTCGAGTCTGCTGGTTGAAGAACAACACCTGTTTCTTGGACGAGTCGGCTTTGGTGGTGTACCACATGGCAGCCTCGGTGATGGATTCTTTAGTATGGGCACCGTCAATCAGCCATTGAACCCTATTCTTCTGGATAGTCTGGCACCGTCCCGGCCACACGGCATCCTCTAGACCCTTGACGAACTTGGGATGAAGGTTTTTGCTATTGTCAAGGTCAACTCCTCTAGCACGCAGGTAGGCTTCGGATAGCTCGACAGCAAGTGAAGCATTGATAGCCTGGAACTTTGCATCAAGACCCAATTTCGTCTTTGCCACCTGAGGGTGGATATCAACAACCGTCAGCTCAGTACCTTTCTCGACGGCTCTGTCTCGAAGGACCTCCATCGCGGAAGTCTGTTGACACACGCTGAGAGCAGGCACTTCCTTCTTGAAAATACCGGCCTTGTTCCATGCAATCTGCTCAATGGTTGTGCCCAGAATGTGCGTGTGATCGAGCCCTAGCGTGGAGATTCCTGTGGCCAAAGGAGAAACAATGATGTTGGTCGAGTCATGCTCACCTCCAATGCCAACCTCATAGATAGCGGCGTCGACATTTTCCCTCATAAAGGCGTGAAAGGACAGGAGAGTGAGGAACCGAAAGTAGTTCGGCTTGGCGCCTGGCCCGTGCTCGACAAAACTCGAGTCTGAACTGGACTTCTCTAGACTGTCCCACACCTCAAAGAAATATTTAGTAAACTTGTCCTCTGAAATGGGCCTACCGTCAATCTGGATTCTTTCTCTAACCGTCTGCAAGTGTGGCGAGGTGTAAAGACCAATTTTTTGAATAGGCTCGTCCTTGAACTGCTGAAGAATGGACTGAACAAAGGCACAGGTCGACCCTTTACCCTTAGTTCCCGTAACGTGGACAATGTTGAGCCTGTCAAAGTCCTTGGGGCTGTAGCCTGTTCGGCGAGCCCATTCAATCATGTGCGGGATGGCATCGGCTGGAGATTTGCCGCCGGCATTCCGAATAGCCTGGATCGTGGCAAAGTTTGTCTGCAACGAGTTCAGCGAATTGATGGCATCTTTGTATGTCCTCGCTAGTGTGGATAGCTTTCGCGTCCACATTGGTTGACTCACGCGCAGCTTGGGATCTTTAGTGCCTCAAGCCACCATCACCAAGCTAATGTGTAGGAAACCATCAAGGTACATTGCATTGTACAGCAGTCCCGTCAGCGGCGTGTCCATGGGAATGACAATCCCGTGAATCATGGGTCTCGTGAGCACGCACGTACGACGTGATGGGAATAGATCTGGCATATGCGTGTGAAGTGCGGTCCCCACAGTGTGCGGTTGATCTGAGCCAGGGATCAATGGGGGAATTAATCGCTGTAAAGACTTGTTGGACACGGGCAGATAGATTTTGATGGGAATGTTTCTGATGGTGTTTGGTTGCGTCGGAAGTAGGCGGTCCATTGTACTGTAGAAGCTGTAGTTTACTATGTTAGCGCCCGTCTAAGCGTATTTAGCCTTCTCTCACTCTGAAGCACTCTCTCATCTTCGCCTAGTCACACTCACCTGTCCTCACACTGTCCCATAGCTTTCCCGTCTCCTCCTTCGTCAAGTTCATGATGGCCTTAGCATTTCCATCTCGAATAAAGCAGGCCTCCTTCGACTGGTTCAGCCAATAGTCGAACAGGCCAGTTGGCCCGTCCATCGCCAGCAAATAGTCCTTAGGATAGTCGCGATTATGCAGTATTAGCGTCCAAGGTAGCTTCGTCGCCTCTTCCTGGCTGGGATCATGGCCCGTGAGCAAATCAAACGATAAACCCACAGGCCAATTCCACTTGACAGGGACTCCCTCGAACTCCAGCCACCAGCTTAGTGGATCAGGATCGGTCAGGTACTGCGAAAAGTACCTTGCCGCGTTCTCAACATGGCTACTAAAGTACCCTATTCTGTTGGCCAGCGTCTTGTTAGTTAATGCACAGATAGGTCACTCACATAGTAATCCGCAGTCACATGGTCACTCGTTTCTGTGTCCGCTAAGACTATCCTCAAAGGCAAGGTCCCGTTCCATATTAGTTCTCTCAGCCCCATCTTATCGTGTCACCTATCAATATCAGCCCAAACCCAAAACATCGCCAAATGTCTGAGCGCAGTTAATCTCAAAAATAGCTACGGCATGCAAACGACGGATAAATAAATGCTTATGCTATATGCTAGTTCAGGAGCCGGGATAAGTTACGGTGTGAGCTTATCTCGGCATGGGAATACCTAGCTGACCCAGCAGGGCCGCCGCGGGGCCAGTCAAGCCACCCTCGCTCTTGATACTCTGGTACAGGTTCTGCAGCACCTCGCTATTTGCCTCGTCAGAAAGCAGACCCTGTGACTTGAGCTCGGCTTCAACTGCCTCCCATTCCTCGTCTTCGTCACCGTACGGATCTTCGTAGTCATTGAGAGGAACCTTTGGCAGCGGCTTGTCGTCCTTCTTTTCAAAGTTATCCGCCCTGTAGCTTTCAATCTCTTCGGGCGACAGCTTCAGGGCCTCCCGAAGATAAAACTCCAGAAAGTCGTCTTCGTCAATCTTGACATCATCGCCGTACACAACCTCTTCGTCCTCGTCACTGCTGCTGCTTGACCAGTCAAAATCTTTGTTGTCGATACCGTCAATGTCCGCAGACTGGCCAATAAGGTTGTTCAGCTTGTTCATAACATCCTCATCGCCCTGCTCGTTGACTTGATTCAGCTCCTCGTAGTCCACGTCCAGCCACCAGTCAGAATCGACCGTCTTATCCCAGGTGGAGATTTCCTCATTTGTAACCAGCTTTAGCGATTTTAAAACATCCTTCAGCCTGTAATCCTCGTTCAGCAGGCGCTTCGAACCCAGGTAAACCGTCTTGAGGTTACTTCGTAGCTGATTATACCTATCCGACTGTGGCATCTCGCCGCAAAAGTATCCTTCCCGGTTCACCCTCGATACGTGCTCTCTAAAGTGAGGGTAGTTTTCCAGGTTATCCATAGTCATTGGTTGAAGGTTCTTTGTGTTGTATGCAAGCAGCTCCAGTCCGCTAGTGACGCGGGCACCGAGGGCCCGAGGCGTGTCGTTTGCCTCGTCTTCCAGCTCAAACTTTGCCGGAACCTCAAAGGGCAGACCAATCGCGTGGGCGTACTGCAAACGCGTGAAGCGCAGCGTACATTCAACCAGATCAGTGTACTTAAACTCATTGTTCTGCTCAATCACCTTATCGGTGGATGGATCGCGATAGAACAGAGCGTTCAAACTCGATGAGAGGTAATGCGGATGGCCTTTCAGCAGCGATGCAACTTTTCGGGGGACACGGACAGAGGCTCGATGGACATTCACTTCCTTCGCAGCCTGTGGGTATTGCGATAGTCTTTCAAACGCCGCGCTATCAATTTTAGTCGAATGGCTCCACGTTCCCCGCTTGTTGATGTAGTCTGACGCGTCTTTCAGCGTAACGCTCTGTGGAAAGTGCTTCTGCGGTATGATGAGGATCCGTCCCTTGTTGACCCATATCCTTCCGTCCGCCACGCCCGGTTCAAGCCAATCGGGCAGAGCTTTTGCTGCTGTGATTAGCAGAAACTCTCCATCCGTGTCAACCATCTTGATGTAAATGTCGTCATGGAGCATGGACAACTGCTTTAGGACGTAGACAATTGTCCATTCGTCGTCCACGCAGTCGCCCGTCTGAGTGCTTCCATACAGAATGTCAATACCTTGGAGAGAATATCGATTCAGATTGAATCCCTCCTTGTGCCATACATAATCGCCCAAGCCTTCCATCAGTTTGTATGCGTCTTGTCGGACCTGCTGGAACTTTGCTTCCTTGGCACCTGGCAGGAGTACGACATATTCCATTGTTTCTTGATTCATGGTGCCTTGGTCGGCCTAGATCAATGGCGATGCCTGTAGCGCTAGATCAGTTCTTAATATAGGCTGGTATTTTTCATGATGGTCTCAGTGATGTCCCAGGGCCGCCCCTTACCACAACAGTCCCAAACAGGGCCTGTACCTTAACGCCAGCTATCGCAGTACCGTGACACCTCATTCTCTGGTTCATGACATGTACGGAGCGCTGGGGAAGATTCAGGCTCAGCATGCTAAGGCCAAGCTGGCTGACTCGTACAACCAGCTACTGAGAGAAATCACAACCACAGACATTAAGAGCATCGGCAACTACAACATCATTAGACTAATTGGAGAGGGTTAGTAGAGGAGCTTGAAATGCGCTAATCAAGGGAGCTTTGGAAAGGTTTACCTGGCCACACACAAGTTTTTGCATACCAGGGTGAGTGTTACAGGACATAATGTGATTGTTTGGTTGCGATCATGCTGTATTCAGTATGGGGTTGGCGTGTTGAGCTCTTTACGGGCTAAAAGTATACGCAGCGCTAGGAATGGCTCTAAACACTGGCCTGAGGGCCTTCAAACCTCTACTCCATCAACTTACTGCTCTGTTGCCTCAATTGAAGAGTCGCTCCGGCTAGTAGCTGGCCTTAGGATTACCGCCCACGTATTACCCCAGACGGCTTGCTCCAATCGATAAGCCTGCAAGGTTATCAGACGCATGAGACAGTTGACAGATTATATCTCACTCTTCATTACTGCGCTGTTTGATCTGCATGCATCATCGCACTCCGGAGGCCGTTGAGTACCCTGGTCGATGATCATGGGTGTACCATGCATGTAATCGTGCATGACAAGCAAACTAACTAAGGTTGTCCTGAAATCGTCCACCAAAGACCAGCCGCATCTGGTTCGAGAGATCCATCACCATCGTCAGTTTAGGCACCCACACATTGCACGTCTGTTTGAAATCATCGTCACAGACAGACTCGTGTGGATGGTGTTGGAGTATTGCTCTGGTGATGAACTCTACACATACCTTGTGAAGCATGGAAGACTACCTCTGGACGAGACGAAGAAGATCTTCTCTCAGCTGTGCGGAGCTGTGGCATACACTCACTCAAAAAACTGCACACACAGGGACCTGAAACTGGAGAATATCCTTTTGGACAAAAGACATGACGTGAAGCTGTGCGATTTTGGATTCACTCGTGAATACGAGCCTAGATCGTTTCTTGACACGGTATGCGGAACGACGTGCTACATGGCGCCAGAGATGCTTCTCCACAAGAAATACTCTGGAGAGTCTGTTGACGTGTGGTCCCTGGGAGTAATTCTGTACACGCTAGTGTATGGCGAGATGCCTTTCGAAGAAGACAGCGACGTGGACACTAAAATGAAAATCATCACGGAGGAGCCTCGCTATCCCAGCTCAGACATACCGGTGGCAATGCTGGACCTTATCAAATCACTGCTCTCCAAAGATCCTAAAAAACGGCCCGGTCTCCAGTCAATAATGGCCCATCCGTATCTCGAAGACTACAACTGCTTGCAGCGGGAGTATCTCGCAGAAAAGGAGCCACCTCTGTTTACAACCCCAACCGAGAAACGACTCCTACGTGTCATGAGCGCGGCACATGTTGATGTGCAAAACCTCACGGAGAGCATAGAGACAGCCAGCTGCGACGCATTGGCTGGTTTCTGGGGCCTCGCGCTCGAACGAGAAAAGAAAGCCGAGTCACGACGGTCTCAGAAAAGGGGACTAAACGTCTCAAGGTTTTCTGCGAGTAGACGAAGCTCAAACTCTAAGCGAAACTCTTTACAGCTGAGGATGCCCGCATTTGATCTCTCATCGCCGCCTCCCAGATCACCTTTGGATGGAAAACTTCGAGACGAGACTAACCTACCCGAGCTTGTTCAACAAAACATTCAAAAAATGAAGAACCAGAGAATTGGCGAGTCGCAAACAGCATCGTCGGTGCATACCTTGATCTCAGACAAGACTGCTGTTCCCAGCCGGAAACCTAGCATGTCCTTTTTGCGTCGCAGCAAGAAGTCTATCAGCGGTGAGAAGGTTCAAGAAAAGAGCGGCTTCAGAAACACAATGCTCAAGTTTCTCTTTCACGGCCGTAAACACAATCACTCTGGAGATACCTCGGACTACTCTGTCACAAGCAGTCCATCATCGCAAAAAACGCAAACATCCACAGTCCCACAACCTACTAACGATTTCCCTCCATTTGACATCAACAATGAGAACATCAACCTAACTGTTGGTACTCGATCGTCGCGGTCTACCAGGCCTCGTCCGGTCTCTCAGATTTCGGCTTTCTCGCAAGTGTCACAATACTCGCAGTTCTCCATATCATCTCAACTCTCATCTGCCTCGCAAGTGTCAGGCGATCGAAGAGGGTCTGCGACTTGGATGAAACGGCCATCTTATGGCCGGAGGTCCACGTCCTCGTCCATCTCATCTCTGGTCTCAAGATCCAAGGCGCGGCACGTCAAAACCGGTAGCACGTCTAGTGCCTCTATCAACACCTCGCCTCGCACTTCGCGCAGATACGCATCGCCCGATAGTCCAACGATCGGCTCACTGGCACAGTCTCCATTGCATAGGCGTCAATTGAGTGGCCCCAGAAAATATCACGAGGCCACGGTGGTGTCATCCAATGTGGCTCGGAAAAAGTCCCCGTTTCACAGAGAGGTTGGCTCGCCTGCTTCGAAGAGTAAGACCCTCGAAGCCAATGGTGGCCTGAGGCAGAGAAAGGGCAGTATCATTGTGGAGGAGGGTGACGAGGATGAGGACTATGAAGACGAAGAGATTGTGTACGAAAGGGGCCGGACAGAGACAAGGACCGAATAACGAGAGAGAGCTACCTTCATGCAACTCTAACCTAAACCTTTTTCGCCTGTATTTTAATCATCATAGACCCTCCATATTAATTAATTTTAGAATCTTTCGAACGTGGTAGCGATAGGCAATCTGTAGCAGACATCTGACACGTACGGTCCGAGTGCGCTTGATCTGTATTATCTAGCCTTGCTTTTACTTTTACGCGCTACTACTCACTTCTGTACTGGCTTAAATGTTGGCCAAAACAATACCTGGCTGGCCCGGAAGAGCGTCTTGGACCACCTTGTTGTTTGGCACCACGGCCTCAGCACCGCTGAGGTCGCTGCCGCCAGTCCTGTCCTTGTTCAGCACAATAACCTCCACTTCAACGACGTTGCTAGCTGACGGGCTCTTCTTAAGGAGCGACAGAATGTTCTTGACAGTGTCAACCTCGTCGTAGACAAGCTTTCGGTTGAAGACGGTCTCTGGGGACTCGCCGCCGACAGTGAGTCGCGACTTGAGGTGGTTCACGAACTGCATACCTCGCTTAACATCGCCAACCTTGGCCACCTGCTGCTTGAATTCTGGAGTAAAGTCGAGGGTCTTAGCAAACTGTTCTCGCACCAGCTCGATGTAGGCCTCCTGCCAGTCTGGGAAGGAGGTGGCGACGTAGAAGGTAAGCTTGGATGGAGCCTTGGCGTCAAAGTCAGTTCCCTTCTTCTTTTTCTTGAGGTTAGCACCCTCAACCTCTCGTACAGCTCGGGAAGTGTCCCGCGCGTAGGCCAGAGCAGCGCTGAGAGACTTCTCAACAGGTTTAGATGGGCTTGGGAACCTAGCCTTCTGGATAGAGCCGTTCTTCTTGAGAATTTCCACCCAGACATAGTCGCAGAAGTGTGGGGCAATTGGCTGGAGGAGGAGAATCTGGTTCTCAATGTACTGGAAGACAAGATCTCGGTGCATCACGGCAACATTATCTCGGTAGTAATCCCGAGCCGCCTGGAAGTCAAAGAGACCGAACTTGAGGGCGTTCTTGTAGTGAGTAGTGGTGTACTGTTCCTTAGTGGTGAGAATGAGCTCGTTCATCTCGTTCTCAAAGGTCTGATCCAGGAACGAGTCCTTAGGTCCGGTTCGCAGGGTGTCGGCGGTCTTAACGACCTCTTCAATCCACTCCTTGAGGTTGTACAGACGTAGAATAGCAGCGTTGGCATTCTGCTCGTCAAAGTTGGCGTCCTCGACAGTGTCACCACCGTCAGCCAGAGCGATTCGAGTGGCATCAGCACCGAACTTGCTCACACTGTCCTGCAGAGTAAGGAAATTACCAGTGGACTTGGACATCTTTTCGTTGTTGAGGAGCAAGTGACCATTTGCTCGGATACCCTTCGGCCAGAATCGCTTAGGGAAGATTGCAGTGTGCACGTAGATGCAAAAAGTCAAGTGGTTGGGAACAAGATCCTTTCCAGAGACTCGCACGTCGAGTGGGTAAAAGTACTCGAACTCCCGTCGCATCTTGTTCAGCTTCTCTTGTGGAATAGTGATACCGGTGGTATCGTCAGACCGGAAGAAAATGTACTCCCAAACGGCATCAGTCATCTCCTCAGCCTTAATGTTCAAGGAGCCAACCTCACGGCCGTAGTAATCGCTGTGGAGAAGGTGGCACACAGTGTAGTAGGCCATGTAGACAGTAGAGTCGGAAAGAGACTCACAAAGGAACTTGGGGTCCCAAGGGAGGTTGGTACCGAGACCGTAGGTTCGCGAAAGAGCCCAGTTTTTGAGCCAGCCCAGAACCTTCTCAAAACTGTTTCGGGTCTCAGTGCTGTAAGTCTGTAGGTTGGTGAGACACTCCTCAGCCTGAGCTCGCCACGTTGGCTCACCGTAGTCGGTGTACCACTGGTCCTCAAGGGAAACGACGCACTCGTCACCACTTCGGGAAATTACGACACCCTCTGGCTCGTTGTAGACGAAGGCCTCGCCGGCGGCGATTAGGTCAGCTCGGACCTTTGGCTTAGCGGTTTCGACCTTCTCGCCCTTGTACTTGCCAATAATCATGGTTCCCTGGAAGTAGCCCTCCTTGTAGGCGATCTCCTTAGCCTTGGCCAGGGCGTCCTTATCCTTTGGAGACTTGATCTTGAGTTCGGCAACGACCTTTTCGGCGGTGTTATCGCCGTAGTTTGGAGTGTTGATGATTGGAACTGGGGCGGATGCAGCCCACTCCTTCTGGATCTTGTAGTAGTCTGGCTTGTTTTGGAGGTCCAGCATGGTGATCCAGTCGTCTGGAGAGTCGCTTGGAACGGACGTCACGACACCGGTACCCTTCTTGGGCAGAATGGTCTCCATGGGAAGAACGTACAGCTCCGGGTAGACGGATAGAGGAGCGGAGATCTTGGATCCGATAATATCGGCACCAGAGATCTCGATAACTGGTTTGTACTCGCCTCGCTTGGGGGTCAGGTTCTGGAAGGACATATTCTTGAATGCCCGCTCAGTGCAGACGTAGTACTCGCCGTTTCCGGCCTCAAAGACACCATAGGTGATCTTGGGGGAGACGAAACAGCAGGTCTGGCCGTACATGGTTTCTGGCCGCAGAGTAGCAGCGACCAGGAACACGTTCTTGCCCTCGAAGCCCTTGCTGGCGAGGGTCTGTTTGGCAGCCTCGGCCCACTCGACAACCTTGATCTTGATACCGGTGTACTCTTGTGGGTTGACACCCTCACCAGACTGTCGGTCGTGATCCATGCACGCCTGACCATCTTTGGAGGAGTAGATGGTGTATCGTTCGCCAAATTTGATCTTTCCGAGGGCCTTGAGGGTGTTGAGCTGCCATCGCACAAACGAGTCGTAGTATGGGTTGACATCGGTAGTGATCATGGATCGTCGCCAGTCGATTCGGGAACCAAAAGAAGCACAGTCTCGTTGGCAGAGGGCTGGGAAGTACTCAAGCCAATAGTTGGCATCGGCGAACTTCTTAACCTCTTCTCGTGCGATACCGAGCTGGAGCATAATCTCAAACTGATACTTGGATCGGCCGGCCTTAGCGACGGCCTTGGACTTCTTGGCCTTGAACTTGCTTGGATCCTCCTTCTGGTTTGGGGTGGGAGCTGGGGTTGGCTCCTCCTCGGCTTCTTCTGGCACGTTCTCAAAGTTTGGTCCAAACCTCTCAATCTCTCGCACCAGCTTGTCGGCGCAGGCCTTGATGGGCATACCGGTGCAGTGGAATCCAAGAGGGAACAGGGCCCGCTTGCCTAACATTCGCTCGAAACCGGCGGCAAACTCAACCTTGGACAGGGTGAAGGTGTGACCGGCGTGGAGGATACCATTCATGTATGGGTAGGCCATAGTTCCGTAAAACTTGGGGTACTTCTTGTGAAGCTCTTCGGCGCTTATGTCGTCCTCAGGAGCATCGGTCTCAAAAACCTTATCCTCAGCCCATTTCTGCTGGTACTTTTTCTCAATCGCAATCAACTCGTCTCGTCTGGCGGTCTTGTTAGTTCTAACCCGCATTCAAGGCACTCACGTTCTCCATAACAAGGCCCTTGGCCTCGTTCTTGTCGTCAGCCATTGTGTGTGATGACTCAAGGTCGAAAATTTCAGCGCGCCCCACACCTCATCTACACCTGTAATACCTACATGCACCACCTACAATACCTGCTCATTTGTTTCCCTGTTTCCTTACAATGCATTAGAATTCATTTCCTTCTAGTGATTCGGTGTATTGCTACTTCACGGCTGTCGCTACAGACTAGACGTTTTCTGGCGCTGGACGGTTACGATCTATCAAACAAATCATCTTCGCCGTCGTCAATGCCCTCTCCCTCAGACTCCTCCCAAGAGCCCTCCTCTTCACTGTCCTCTTCGCTCTCCTCCTCACTTTCATCTTCATACTCCACATTGTCCACCAGACCCTCCATGGAGACATTCTGCAGGACCTCGTTCTTGGTCTGTGTCGACTTGGCCACGTTGTAGCCACCTTCCACGTTACAGCTGATCAACTTGGCCTTTGCTCGAATCACAGCCTTTTGTCCTATAATGCAGTTCTCCAAAGACACATCGTCCTCAATCTCAACGCCGTCCATAATCACACAGCCCGTTAGCCTGCACTTCTTGCCAATGACACAGTTGTTTCCGATGACTGTCTTTTTGATATTGCTCTTCTCGCCAATAGTTGTGTCTTCACCCACGCTGGAGTCGCTGCCGACGATTGGCTTCTCTGCGGGTTTTGTCTGTTTGGTAGCATTGGCCTTATTCAGAGCAGCCTGCTTTGCGTTTTGTCGCATGACAAACCGGTTAGCCTCCATATACGCAGCCAGGTTGTTCGCCCGCAAGAATAGACCATCGTCGTTGACTAGATGCATAGCAACGTTTTCCAGGGGCTTTGAGTGGCTCCATGATCTTCGGGCAAAGTCTCGCACAACCTTATTCCATGTTCTTTCCTTATATGCCACAGCGCCTTCTTCTAGCAGACTGAGTACTTTGTAGTCGCAAAAGTAAATCGCAGCCTGGAGAATTGAAGTAGACACTGTCGCGTTGGAGTACTGCCACAGCATTTGCATCCGAAGGTTCAATGCCTTGTTGTCGGCCACAGTTTCTGCGCTGTAGACATCAAGAAGCTTCACAGTCTTGTATTTCAATGGCGTGTGTACCAGATAGTCAAACACCAAGCTTTTCTTTTCAATGGTCTCGATCTTGTTCTTGTAGTAGACGCCACTGATTAGAATGTTGGCCTCTCGGATGTTGTGTAGGTCAATTAGAGATGTGGGGGATACTTCAGTCAACAGGTCGCAGGGCAAAACCACGAAATGAGACTTGATCTTGGGCGCCAGCGCATAGACCGCTTCGGCGCTATGTTTGCTCGGTTGTGTCACGACTTCAATGGTTATATCTTTGGTGTCTCTGGTTTCAATGTAGGCTCGAATGGCATCAGAAGCAGAGTTCTGGGCACAAATAAAGATTTCTTGTTAGCCTGAGTCAATCAAGAAAAACCGTTCTCTCATTACCCCGATTAGCCCTCTACTTACTCTTCAATTGAGCTTCCTCGCACCAGTTGAGAACATATGAAATTAGTGGTTTGTTGTCAACAGGCAGCAAGGCCTTGTGTGTTCCACTGGCCCTGGTAGCCGAAAAAGGCGACAGACGGATACCTTCACCACACAGAATCACCGCCGTAAGGTCCATTTTAGTCTAGCTCTTATTGATTCATTTTTCGTCACCTTACCACCAATATTTACTTGTCACGTGACGCCCTAACCCTGTTGCTAACTGGGAGTTTGCCTCCAACGTCCACATACGATTCATTAGATCACCAGCATGTCTTCAGAGCGAGATCCTCTTTTGCAAGCGCTAGAATTTGAGGGCGGCGATAGCAAGCTGACTTCTTCCGACCCCGAGCGAGACCAGGCGCTCGAAGACTTCAAGCACAAACTCAAAGACCATCGAGAATGGGACGCGAAACTGAAGGAGCTGCGATTAGGCATCAAGGGTCTTGAGCGGCATTACGAAAAGACAGAGGATGACATCAAAGCGCTGCAGAGTGTTGGACAGATTATTGGTGAAGTGTTGAAGCAATTGGACGAAGAGCGATTCATTGTCAAGGCTTCCAATGGTCCTAGATACATTGTGGGATGTCGAATTAGCATCAGGCGTGAGGCATTGAAGCAAGGAGTTCGAGTGGCATTGGACATGACCACGTTGACAATAATGCGAATCCTGCCACGAGAGGTTGATCCTCTGGTTTACAACATGACTACGTTCCAGCCAGGCGAGCTAACCTTTGGCGGTATTGGTGGTCTTAATCAGCAAATTCGAGAGCTGCGAGAGATTATTGAGCTGCCTCTCAAAAACCCAGAGCTGTTCTTGCGTGTCGGTATCAAGCCACCAAAGGGTGTTTTGCTGTATGGACCCCCAGGAACTGGTAAGACCTTGTTGGCCAAGGCGGTCGCTGCGACCATTGGTGCCAACTTTATCTATTCCCCAGCATCGGCCATTGTCGACAAGTACATTGGAGAGTCTGCCCGTCTGATTCGAGAAATGTTTGGATACGCCAAGGAACACGAGCCCTGTATCATTTTCATAGACGAGGTTGACGCCATTGGTGGACGACGTTTCAGTGAGGGTACCTCTGCCGACCGAGAGATTCAGCGAACGCTTATGGAGTTGCTGAACCAGATGGATGGTTTCGATTATCTGGGAAAGACCAAAGTTATCATGGCTACTAATCGACCTGATACTCTGGACCCTGCTTTGCTGCGAGCCGGTCGAATAGACAGAAAGATTGAGATTGCTTTGCCAAACGAGGTGGGCCGACTTGAGATTTTCAAGATCCACGCGTCCAAAGTCACCAAGCAGGGCGAGTTTGACTACGAGGCCGTGGTCAAGATGTCTGATGGTTTTAACGGTGCTGATATTCGAAACGTCGTCACAGAAGCCGGCTTTTTTGCCATTAGAGACGAGCGTGACTACATTATTCAGAACGACTTGATGAAGGCCGTGCGAAAGGTCGGAGAGGCCAAGAAGTTGGAGGGCAAGCTGGAGTATCAGAAACTCTAAGCGCAAGCCACGAGCCACGAGCCAAGCGAGTGCCATCCAGACCCGCAAACTAGCTGTACGTCTAGAGCAGTTCATTTATTCCTTCAGAAAGCAAGCCTGTAGTTATAACCACTGTCTTCTCTCAAGGGGTCTTTCGCGCCAGAAACACATGCTCATCTCAGCATTCATTTAAGTACAGGAGCGAAGCACTTCTGACCAAAATCGGCATTGGTGACTGTAGTCAACTCAGGAGCCGTGACCCAAGCATTGCCTGGGCGCGCCTACTTGATTAGAATGAAAAGGTCTGTCAACGACCTCATCATGAAAGTCTCCCCAATCGTTGACAGGTGGAGACAAGCATGGTCCATAACAGTGTTATGTCAATTCTCCTGCACGCTGTGAAACGCGACTGGCCCATTCTTTGCTTCCCGGACAGAACGCCTGTCATGAACCAGGACCACTGGGGCCAGAAAGAGGATGTGCCACCTCTGCTTCCGCTAAAACCTACGCCAGTGCACAAAGTTAACTACACTGTATTATATTTTGCCTCGTCAAGTGATCTGAGGTTAGTCCGCTCAGGAGACTTCCGAATGGGACCCACTGCGCTCAAAGCAAAGGATAGCCCGGTCACCAGTATGTCTGATCTGTATACGCCACGACAATACGCCTGTCGCTATATCCATTTGCCAGCGACCCTGCGCTGTCAGCTCCGGGTAAATAAATCTAACAGTTATATGAAGAGCTTCTACGTACTAACTCGGGTACGTCGGCGTCTCGGCGGGATTGTCGGAAACGACCATCGGAATCCCGACGCATCCGAGAAATCGACGCATCCGAGAAAATCACGGGTAAATGCGTTGGGCCGCGCTGTATCCGACAGATCAATCCCCGCGCAGGAACAGGATGTTGCAAGTAAAGAAAAATGTCGAGGAAACAGCAATCAATGGCTGGCCCCTAGTACCATTAAGGTTCAACGGTACTATGGGCTCAACGGATTTCATAATATAGCGCCAGGGTCCAGTCCAAGGCCAATGTGGGGTGCTACGGTTGAAAAGAATGGGTCAGATTTCTGCACGGCTATCCGAGCCCACTCCGGAAATAATCCGATGAGTGTTCGGATCATGCGACCAGGCGGCAGCTATAAGAAGCGGAGAGCCCGTCCCAGTAGATATCACCAAAATGGCCGACAAGACGTCGCTGGCCGCGTCAAAGGACGAGTCGTTTTCTGAGGGTATTGCACAGCAAATAGATCTAGAGAAGCAGACCACACCAGAACAAGAGGTGAAAGAGCTGCAAAAAACAGAGAAAGACCCCTTTCTCGTTCACTGGACGGAAAACGACCCAGAGAACCCCCAGAACTGGGATATCCGGAAGAGATGGTTCCTCACTGCCGCCGTCTCCATGGTGACCTTCATTTCCCCCGCAACTTCGTCCATCGTCGCTCCAGCGGCCATGGCCGTTGCTAAGGACCTGCACGTGACCTCGGAGGTTGAAAGTCAGGTCCTTATTACCATTTTTTTGCTTGGCTACGCCGCCGGTCCGCTGGTGGTTTCGCCGCTGAGTGAAATCTATGGTCGACGGTGGGTGTTGCAGCTCACCAATGCCTTTTTTCTGGTGTTCAACCTGGCATGCGGGTTCGCCCAGACAAAGACTCAGCTCATCATCTTTCGGTTTCTGGCGGGCATCGGTGGCTCCGCCCCACAGTCCGCCGGCGGCGCTGTCCTCGCCGACATGTTCAACGCTAACGAACGAGGTAAGGCCATTGCCGTCTACTCCCTAATGCCTCTGCTTGGGCCTTCGCTGGGTCCTATTGCTGGCGGCTTCATCGCTGAGAACACCACATGGCGGTGGGCGTTCTACGCCACCACCATCCTGGACGGCCTCGTCCTCATTATGATTTTTTTCGTGCTGAAGGAAACCTACGCCCCGGTGCTACTCAAGAGACGCGCCGAGAAGCTGCGGCAGGAAACAGGCGACAGCCGCTACCACACCAAGTTCGAGCGACCGGAGTCTGTCGTCCACATCTTGAAGGAGAACTGCAAGCGGCCCTTCATCCTGCTGGGAACACAGCCAATTGTCATGTTCCTGGGTATCTATATGGCCTACCTGTACGGACTGATGTATATCCTTCTCACTACCTTACCTGTCCTGTGGGTCGAGCGATACCACGAGTCCACCCGAATCAGTGGTCTGAACTATATCGCAACCACTATTGGATACACGCTTGGAGCTCAGATCGCATCGCGCGCTGTCGACAAGATTTACAAGAGACTGACGGCAAAGAACAATGGCGTTGCCAAGCCGGAGTTTCGGGTGCCCACCATGTTTGTCTCCTCGTTTCTACTACCTATAGGTCTACTGTGGTACGGCTGGTCGGCTAAGGCAGGCATCCATTGGATCATGCCTGATATCGGTATGGCCATCACCAGTATGGGCATGATCATGTCCTTCCTGTGCATTCAGACCTATGTGGTTGACTGCTACCAGCTGTACGCGGCCTCCGCGTTGGCGGCTATCGTGGTCTTCAGATCCATCTGTGGCTTTGCCTTCCCTCTCTTTGCACCCTACATGTACAGCGCACTTGACTACGGTTGGGGCAATACGGTGCTTGCGGGTGCCGCCATTCTCGTCGGATGTCCGGCGCCGTTCATTCTCTGGTTCTACGGTGAAAAGATGCGAGCCAAGTCCACCTTTGCCACCGAGACCATCCTGAACGCTTAGACTGATTGCATCCCTGTAATATACTTAGACAATTCATATATACCTTAGACAATTCATATATACTTTAGACAACTCATATTTAATGTCGCCATCTGAGAGTTTGCATTAAGAGCATTGAATGTTGAGTTTCTAGCACTTCCAAACTCCTTCTATACCAACTGGAAATCACTAGCTTTTGTCTTCATTATCTCAAGCTCATGTGGTAACTTTAGAAGTGAAATATGGCTGTGAGGCTGGGGTAGCGCGCGCTTCAACGTCTTTCAAGAGTTAACCTCAGTGGTCTATAAATTGAAACCCTTTGATATCAAATTAGCATCGATTACGAGTGCGTCAATCGCTCTGTCAACTCAACTCCACTCGATACACGATTGACTCTGCCTCAACCATCAACAAGTGTTGCAACTGCCTCTCATCTAACCGCACGCTTTCACCGATAACCGTTCCAGTGGCAGAAAACAAATGTTGCGCGTCCTCACAGCACAATCGCGTGATAACTTACCAACTGCACAACAATATGCAACACAGTGACTCACTAATGGAGCCGTATGAAGCCAGGGTCCAGTTGCATACGCGCTTCCACTATAGCACGGGCCTCGCCACTCCGGGATACCCCTCGAAATACTGACGCTGGGCGTTGATCTGGCCACTAAAGTGAGACTAAACATCCTGAAATCGTTATCACCTGAATCAGGCTACCCGCAAAACTTTATCTTATCCGGAATATTGACGGATAGTCTCCGGGACACGCCCTCCGGTTAACTTACCGACGTTATCTCCCGACGTCCACACGGCGCCATCAGCCGTACTTATATAATGTTTGCATTACCGTGAACTCAGTGAGCTACGATGGAGGAAGAGGTTCAGGTATATCCTAGAACTTTTCTGACATTATTCACGGGGAGAGAGATCCCGCCCGAAAGAACTGAGCAGCCTGACAATGCTGAGGCAGCGGCTAGTATTTGGGGGAAATTGACCTGGGGTTGGCTGAGTCCGTTGATGAAGGTGAGTTTTAAGGCATAGCTTTCGCGTACTAACAAGACTGGATACCTTCGTACCCTCCAGGAAAATGACTTGTACAAAGTGGCAGACAACAACCGGGCCAGTGTCAATGTCTCCAGATTCGAAGCCAACCTGAGAGCCCAAATCGCCCGCCGAAACGCCAAATACCAGGGCAAGTACACAGACTCTTTAGAGCAGCACAACGTTGTCAACAAGAGTTTTTGGCCCATCGTGTGGGCGCTCCATGAAACTTTCCGTTTCGAATTCTGGTTCTCTATCCTTCTCAATCTCGTCAATGGTATTGGCGGTATCGGCTTGTCTCTAGTCATCAAGGGTATCGTCAACTTCGCGGCGGAGTCTTATGAGATGCCAAAAGAACTAAGGCCTCACGTGGCCGTTGGTGCAGGATATGCTCTCGGTATCTCGGCTCTAGTCATTCTTACCACCTGGGCCTTGAATCAGTCCTTGTACATGGCTTCCATGACAGGAGCAAAGATGCGAAGCACAATGGCCACTGCTATTCAAAACAAGTACTCTCGAGTCGGAACTCTGGCCCGAGGTGTCTACACTCCAGGCAAGGTGATCAATCTGGTGTCCATTGACGCACACAAGATTGACATGAGTGTGAGATTCATTGGCTTTGTGATTGCTTTCCCCGTTGTGATGATATTCGGCGTTGCGGTTCTAGTTTGGAATCTAGGCGTTTCTGCTCTGGCTGGCCTGGCCATTCTGCTTCTCAGTATGGGAGCGACTATTGGTCTGGCTATAGTCAATATCAAACTGCGACGGAAAGTCATTGCAAACACAGACAAGCGTGTTTCTCAAGTGAAGGAGGCTCTTGAGTCAATCAAACTCATCAAGTTCTACAGTTGGGAACAGCCTTACTTTGACCGGATTTTCGAAGCACGAAAGAAAGAGCGTGAGGCCATCAATCTCTCGGCCTTCAGCAGTGGTGCGTCTCAGGCGCTGGCTCAGTCAATCAGTTTTATTGCAGGTCTGATTTCATTTCTGGTCTACGTCTACACGGGCCACGATGCCCAGGCGTCGAAAATGTTTTCGTCTCTGACTGTTTTCACTGTCCTGACCCCGTACACTGGTCTTCTGCCCACGGTCATCTCCATGCTTGGTGACGCTTTTGTGTCGCTTGGGCGAATCAACGAATTCTTCTCGCTGGAAAACTACCAAAACTATGTTGAACTGGACGAGGAACTCGACGAAGTCGCCCTGAGAGTTGAGAATGGAAAGTTCAGCTGGGATAGCAATATCATTTTTGACGAAAAGAAGCCGAGCTCGTCTGCTTCGTCCACAGCCGAGAAAGATGCCTCCTACAACAAGAACTTTAGATTCTTTGAGAACCTGAACCTTGAAATCAAGAAAGGCGAGCTGGTTGTCGTGGCTGGCTCTATTGGCTCTGGAAAATCTAGTCTCTTGAACGCCATCGCTGGCAACATGAACCATCTAGGTGGATCTGTTTCATTCGCTAGCCAGGTCACTCTGTGCATGGACAACTGGAGCATGAACTCTTCCCTTCGAGATAATATTCTCTTTGGTCGTGAGTTCAACCCGGCATGGTACAATCAGGTAATCGAGGCGTGTTCGCTCAAGAAGGATATCGAAGAGTTTCCAGACGGCGACAGCGTTATTGTTGGTGAGAAAGGTCTAACCTTGAGTGGTGGTCAGAAGGCCAGAGTTGCTCTGGCAAGAGCTGTCTACTCCAATTCAGACATTTACCTGTTTGAGGATGTTTTGAGTGCTGTTGACGCCAACGTCGCCAAGCATCTCATCACTGAATGTTTGTGCGGACTGCTCAAGAACAAGACTGTTATCATCGCCACCCACCAGTTGGCCCTCGCATATAAAGCCGATCGAACTATCTTCATTTCCAGCGCCAACGACAACGGTGTACCAAACGTCGCCATTGGCTCTATTGAGGAACTCAGCAACGTCTACAGCGAATTCTCAAACTTGCTGGGCGCTACTCACGGTGTAGAGGAGCTTGGCCAGAACTTTGGGGAGGGCGAAGAGACTACAGTCAACAAGCCTGAAGAGAACAAAGAAGAGCCAACCGAACCGGCCGAGGAGCTTATTGAGAAGGAAGAACGTGCCACCGACTCGGTGAAACTACAGGCTTACTATAAGTACTTTGTGGCCATTGGTAAGCTCAACTTATTCAACATCGCGTCGCTCGTCCTATTTTCCTTTATCCTCTTTGCCTTCCTCAACGGTTTCATCTCGATTTGGCTGGGCTGGTGGGCGGCTGATAGGTTCACGGAGAACCGTGGTTGGTACGTTGGAATCTATGCTGCTCTGATTGCGATTCTATTTGTGTCGCGAATTCTGTCCTTCTTCTTCACACGGTATCTCGTCACTGGTGCCAACAGTAGCATTCATGACAGGGCAGTCAGCCGAATGTTCCATGCGCCAATGTCCTTTTTCGACTCAAATCCGGTGGGAAGAATCCTGAACCGGTTCACCAGTGATGTTGATAAGCTGGACAATGATTTGACCCAGTTCCTCATTATGACTTTGATTGGTGTCATTGCATTTTTGGTGCTTTTCATTATGGTTTGCGTCTATATCCCTTACGCGGTGCTTGTTCTGATCCCACTGGTTGGTGCATTCTGCATCGCCACTGGCTTCTACCGAAAGTCTGCCAGAGAAGTTCAGCGTCTAGACAGTTTGATGCGATCTGTTATGCTTTCCAACTTGAACGAACACATGAACGGCATGGATGTCATCACCTCTTACGGCAGTGACCGAGTTCAACATTTTGCAACCATGATCATGGATTCTGTCGACAAGATGAACAGTGCCTACTTTTTGACTGAGGCAAACAGAGCCTGGCTAGGATTTAGACTGGACATTGCTGGCAGCGGCTTGGTTCTTCTCACAATGTTACTGATTGGTACTCGAGCGATTTCATTGAACGACGGTGCAGTCGGTGTGGTTGTCAGTTTGGGCACAACCATTGTCAGCTTATTGACTGTCACTCTACAAGGCTTTGCCTCCATGGAAAACACAATGAACTCTGCCGAGCGACTGTTGTACTACCGGGATAACATTCCGCAGGAGGCACCTTTCAAGTTTGATGCCAACAAGTCGTCAGCTCCTACCTCTTGGCCACAGAATGGCGCCATTGAGTTCAACAATGCTTCTCTACGATACCGACCTGGTCTCCCGCTGGTCATGAAGAATGTCGATATTTCTATCCAGGGCGGCTCCAAGGTGGGTATCTGTGGCCGAACTGGTGCCGGGAAATCCACCATTTTGCAGGCACTCTTCAGAATTGTCGAGCTCGCGGAGGGCTCCGTGCACATTGACGGCGTAGAAATTTCTAAACTCGGCCTTCACGATTTGCGATCAAACATGTGCATTATTCCCCAGGACCCGACTCTGTTTTCGGGCACCATCCGAACCAACCTCGACCCCACTAACCAGTACAGCGACCAGCAGCTCTGGGAGGCCTTGAAGCGAAGCGGTATCCTCTCTGAGAAGGATTTTGTCAACATTTGCCAGTCCGCCTCCTCGATGACGCCGGAAACCTTCAAGTTTCACCTTGACAACAAGGTTGAAAACAAGGGAGTCAACTTCAGCCAGGGCGAGAAGCAGCTCATTGCATTGGCCCGAGCTGTGGTGCGAAATTGCAAGATTTTGGTGTTGGATGAAGCCACGTCCAACGTCGACTATGTGACGGATTCCAAGATTCAAGAAACCATCGCTCGAGAGTTTCACGATAGCACTATCCTGTGTATCGCCCATCGACTCAAGACCATCATCAATTACGACAAGATTGTTGTGCTCGACAAGGGCTCCGTCATTGAGTATGGCTCGCCCTCCCAGCTCTACTATGAGAGCAACGTGGGAGCTTTCAGGGAAATGTGCATCAACGCCGGCATCAGCACCAGTGACCTGTGATATAGTTATGATGTAATGACGGCTTCAAACTGACGATAGTTGTAATCAATTTCTTTCTTGTGTTCTAGCGCCAGATGTTGTTTGAGCTGCGCGAATTTTCTCTCAAAGTCAATGCCACATTTCCAGCACCTGAGGTTTGCGGTTCGAAGATCGTGGCATAGCGTTGGGATGTCTATTTGGCTCGACAGCGAAATCGAGTCCAGCGGCACAAAAAACGGCGTATTGAACGAATTGTAGTGTGCAGCATGTTTAAGCTTCTCGGAGAACATGTCCTTGGAGACAAAGTGAACATGCAGGTGGGCCATCGACGGCTCTGCATGCACGCCGACCTTGAATCCGTTGTTGAGACCATAATTCCCGTCGGTCTCGACCTTGATCCGCTGGGAATACGGACATGACGTTAAAGCGGCCAGTTCCTCTTGGGCCTTCGGCGTAAGCTCCCGTATCAGCTTCTTGAGGTCGCCGTGTAATTTCGGGTCTTTGAGTGCCTCCAGCGGGTGTTTCCTGCTCACGGCAGGATCACGTGGCATAATCAACCAGTGTACCAATGACTTTCTGAACTTGTCCTGAACCACAACAAACTTTCTATCATGGTATATAACCGAGGGATCAGATGTGTTGTGAAGATATGTTCCAAGAACCTGGCGGTATTCCTTTCCGTTACCATAGAACGATGCAGGAATCTCTTGAGCCTGGTACCCGGGTAAGTCCGTGTAATCTGTCTCGCTCTCAGTGGAGATATCACTCTCGCGGAGTGCCTCGTCTGGTACGTCCATGAGACCCTTGATGAGGTGCTGCGGCTCATCCCAACGTGGCCTAACCCATGTCCCAATTCACCCTAACCCTGCCCCGGAGTACGTGGCCTCAGGTGCCTGGCTGCGTTGGACTTTTCAACACGTACAACACACACACACACCAACACAACGCAATGAGTGGTGAGTAAAGCTATTTGATTTAAGAATGCAATCAACTAACAAGTGCGATTCCTTGATCTGGTAAAACCGTTTACGCCGTTCCTGCCAGAGGTGGCAGCGCCGGAACGGAAGGTTCCCTTCAACCAGAAGCTCATGTGGACCGCCGTCGTTCTCATGATCTTTCTGGTTATGAGCGAGATCCCGCTCTACGGCATTGTCAGCTCAGACTCCAGTGATCCTCTGCTGTGGCTACGAATGATGCTGGCCAGTAATCGTGGCACACTAATGGAACTGGGTATCACTCCAATTGTTTCCTCTGGCATGGTCTTCCAGCTTCTGGGAGGCACCCATCTGATCGAGGTCAACATGGAGGTCAAGTCTGATCGGGAGTTGTACCAGACCGCTCAGAAGCTTCTCGCTATCATTCTGTCTCTTGGTCAGGCCACCGTGTATGTTTTGACTGGCATGTACGGCCCCCCATCCAGCCTGGGCACTGGTGTTTGTCTTCTTCTGATCCTGCAGCTGGTGTTTGCAGGTCTTATTGTTATTCTTCTCGACGAGCTTTTGCAGAAGGGCTACGGTCTCGGATCCGGTATCTCTCTCTTCATCGCCACTAACAACTGTGAGCAGATCTTTTGGAAGGCCTTTGCCCCCACCACTGTCAACAGCGGCCGGGGCTACGAGTTTGAGGGCGCCGTCGTCGGCATGGTTCACCTGCTGGCTACTCGACGGGACAAGAAGCGAGCTCTGTTTGACGCTTTCTACCGACAGAACCTGCCAAACATGTTTCAGCTGCTCACCACCATCGCCATCTTCTTTGTCATTGTCTACCTTCAGGGCTTCCGAATCGAGATCCCAGTCAAGAGCACTCGAACCCGAGGACCATACGGCTCCTACCCAATCCGACTGTTCTACACCTCCAACCTGCCAATCATGCTGCAGGGCGCTCTCACCTCCAACGTTTTCATCATCTCGCAGATGATCTACACTCGATTCCCAGACTCCATTGTCTCCAAGATTCTCGGCATTTGGGAGCCACGAGAGGGCAGCGCCCAGCTGTTTGCCGTCTCTGGTATCGCTTATTATATGCAGCCACCATTCAACTGGGCCGAGGCTTTGTTGGACCCAGTCAAGACTGTCATTTACATCACCTTCGTTCTGACCGCCTGCGCTCTCTTCTCCAAGACTTGGATCGAGATCTCTGGAACCTCTCCAAAGGACGTTGCCAAACAGTTCAAGGACCAGGGCCTGGTCATCGCCGGCCGACGGGAGACCTCCGTTTACAAGGAGCTCAAGCGAATCATTCCAACTGCTGCCGCTTTCGGTGGTGCCACCATTGGTGCCCTCTCTGTCTCCTCTGACTTGCTCGGAACCCTGGGCAGCGGAACCGGCATCCTACTGGCCGTCACCACCATTTATGGCTACTTTGAGGCCGCCGCGAAAGAGGGTGGACTGAACTTTTAAGCACACACAAACCGCTACAATCATCGGTACATCATCTGTACGTCTTGCGCGTACTACTGCTATTAACACCCGCTATGGGCCCTTACATGAAAAAAAAAATTGTTAAAAAATTGTTATATACTGCTTCCTAGAGCATCAGTCGCAATATAGCTAATTTAAAGCTACTGAAACCATCAAGATTAGACTAAGTACAAATTTAGTACAGGGCTAAATATCACGTGATATAGTCCGAAACATGACGCAATAGCGCGCGCTCAGGATCATTCCGGTACAGCAAGTGGTCGGAGTACCCTTCACCCTACGTATCTGTATGTGTTCTCCTAGTACCCTCCTTACGTATCTAAGGTGGTACGAGATCAGGCCTGTTGCTCTGGTAACTGGCCATCATGCGGCTGATTGTTCCGAGAAGCGCATGCGGGCTCGTCCACTTTCACGGCCAAAAACGGGAATTGGCAATGAGCTTTTCCGGTACATATAAAATAAGACTTTAGCGATATCTGTAGAGACGCTCGTATCGGCGGCTGTGTGATAATATGCTCGGATATTAATAGTGTCTGTGAGAGTCGGGGTGCAATGACAATAAAAACAAAAAAAGCCACAAGCCACGCAAAAGCAAATGCAACCTTAAAAGCACGCCCTACTAATTCACCCTTGTATATATAGACACATATCTCCGGACACCGCTTACTTTGCATTTTTTGGTCTTTTCTTTGCATCATATAGATATGAAGGGACACATCAGTCTGGCTGTGCTAGGGCTACTCGGGTTGGCATATGCTGGTGAGTACGAACGCAGCGAAGGAGGTTCCTAATGGGGACTCGGAGAGTCCGGAATGACGATATAATAGGTGGCCACCAAGGAGACATTTGTGTGCAGAGCACTAGAAGTCGACTGGAGCAGGGATACCGGATAGGAGAGGAATCAAGCGACGTCAGCGGGCGATCGCAAACTTTGGTGCCACGACATCCAATAATAAAACGCAATTAGAAGCAAGGCCGGAATGGAAGAGGGGAACTGAAAGACGCCCGACTATGAACTAACAAGACGTTGACCGAACATCTGTGGCACCGCCGTCCCCACAGCCATCTGGCCCTGCTAGTCCCACGATGGTGTGGGTCACACCGGCAGGAGGCAAGCCAGTTCAAGAGCCTTATTCACAAGTCTTTTCACCATTATACAGCGCTATAGCGACCCCGCCCGCAGGCACGATTGGCCTGGGAACGATACAGGGGTCCGTTGGCACGGTCAAGCCTTTGCAATACATCACCGTTACGAACAATTAACCTAGACCCATTGATTACAGCCGGTCACACGACACACCCCATACAACACAAGCCACCTCACATGAGCGGCTACAAGACGCAGCGAGCAGTTCACGAGCGTTGTGGTTTGCTACTAGCCGTACTCAGCCCCCATTTGGAACTGTGCGCTCAAAATCAATGCATTTGGCCAGCCGCGACCAACCTAAAAATAGTAATAGAAAGTTTATGCTCGCTGGATGTTCTGGCTGTACTGTCAGTAGTGTCGTAGTACTAATCAGCGTGGTGATTTGCACGGACGCGGCCACCCGCGACGTTAGTCTCATAATGATCGCCGATATAGCAACTTTGGGACGGATCGTCGTTGCCCTAAACACTCAACATTTAGCTCTTTGGCGTTGCTAGTGCGTAGACTTCTCTGGCCTCAGAGATTTGAGCAAAGTCCAAGAATCCCGTGAGCATGGCCGTGTAGTCACTAAGAGGTGCCAGAAACCCGTTGCGATGTAGAGCAAGCAGCAGGGTAGAGATCGCTTTGACAGCCTGCACCGATGATCGACCTTGTTTGTACTCTTCCAAGTTGAAGCCAACGAAACTCCACACCAAACTCCGAATCGCTGCCCTCTCACTCAACATGCGGGTCGCGGCTCTGTAGACAAAGTCGACAGTCGCATTTGTGGCCTTCAGCTTGCCCACTACTAACAGTGACCAGGATTGGTCCTCCTTCAACAAGGTAGTCAACAGGGTCTCGCTCATGGCGTTGAGCGGCTGGCAGATCTCTGCTAGCGTTCTCGGGTCAATCTCATTTTTCGGCAGTGGTAACAGCTCCTCGAGTCTTTCTGTAGAATTCGCCTCGTGAAGCTCACGGAGAATTTGGCTGACGTTTTGGCGTGCCTCAATAAGCTCGAGAACCTTGTCTATCTCGGCTCGCTCGAACCACTGTAGCGACAGGCCTTGTTTGACGGTGTCCCGTAGGAGCCTCTCAGAATCTCCTACTGTTTGATGAGAGGAAAACTGTGGATTCAACTTGGCTTCTTCCATTATAATTTCTTTCGCGACGCTGTAGCCCTGCAGATAGCACTCAATGTGAACAATAAGGAACGGATCGCTCGCTTCTTGTTCCCGAAGTTGGTGTATGAGATATTCCGCCATCTCACCATGACTGCCGGGTCTCTGGCCCCGGATAAACTGCTTGTATATGTCCATGGCAAGATCAAACTTGGTCCGTTGCTTCAAAATTTGCTTAGTCTCAGTGAGACCGAGAAACATCTCGGACACTCGAGGCATTGCAAGGTTCGACCTGATGGCGTCATTGAAAAAGTCTGTTAGCCAGACTCTTAGATCCGCAATCGCGTTCATTTGGTCTCATTGATGTCTACCAAGGGGTCATCAACAGCGATTCAGTGAAGTGCTGGTTATTTCAATGCGCGCGCTTATTCCTTTCAATATAGTTCGCTGAAGAGCTGGTGTTTGTAGGTGACAGGCAACCTTGATGCTGATACAACATGTACTTAATCTTGGACATGGTGAAGGGTCTGATGCGATGAACGCGGTGGGTGACAACTTATTACTAGTCAGTGGCGACACCAAGCATGCCGGGATATTTCTGATTTAACTGTGCTGCTGCGTCTCAACAAATTTTGGGGTCAAGTCAAGAGTTGTGAAGCCTTAAAATATCTGGCCCTTGAATCAGAAAGTATTACGATCGTCATGAACAGTACAAGATGCGAACCGCAGACTACAAAAAAAACAGAACCGTAAAGAGATTTCATTAATCGCTAATGAAGTGCCGTACCTCATCGCCATGTTTTTTTCCTCGTATATTACAACAAAGTGCTTATAAATATGTTTAAGAGGATGGGGCTGGGTTAGACTTTCGCTTTCCGTTGGTCAGGGTGACGTTGACGAATCGTCCTAAGTTAGCTGTGTTCAGAAATTGGTTCAGTAGGGTGCTCCACAAACACAAATTCAGTGCTCGATGAACATCCCACTGAGGTGCGGGCAAATCAAAGAATGGTGAAACGAACGGCCTGGGCTCCAAACAGATATTCATCTTGCGTGGCAAAGCTTCGGTTCATACAAGTTGCTTGATTTCAGTTGCCGTTATTGCGCTGTTGCATCAGTTGCTACTTCATGTCGCGTTGTCTCGTTGCGTCTTGTCGCTAAGAAATAGTGAGTCCCTCACTTCCAGTCGATTTGCTTCACCATTCCTTTGTCGCCATTGATTTCCACTGAGGGAACTAGTACTCACGGGTGTACAAAAGTCTCTTCTTAGCTCGGCCCTTTGGGGTCTTCTTCTTCTCCTGCTTCTCGACCTTTGGAGTTCGGGACTTGACCTTACCGGCCGAAGCGAGCGATCCGTGAACTTTTCCCTAATGTTAGCGCTATCCAGTTGTTTCAGCACTTTACAGCGCTCTATTCAAGCATTAATACGCACCATATTGATGTGTTGTTGGTGATGGTGAGCAAAGCGTCAATAGTTCGCAGTGTGTGCGAGCTGGGAGCGTGACTGTTTGTAGGGCCGTACCCTAAATTTTTACCCACTCACAATTCAAATGAGTGAAACAAATGGGTTAGGGAGTCACGTGCAGCTTTCGCCCTAACCCTGTGATCCGTTTTAGGCTTATCGGCATCTATCTAGACATCTTCCGTGAACAGATCGGTTAGATCCGGTGTAAACGTGATGATCAGCCGGTTTCACCTAAGCTTTCATGTGCTAGTGGGTCCAGCGCATTTATAAATATTTCTTAGAGCAGTAAAGATGGCTTATCTATCCATCGAAACTCCCGGTGTCGGGGAGAATAGCCTCATAACAAGCTCGCGCTTGAGGACGGATCAAGCATATGGTCTCTGCTAGTGCGGCCTTTCATTGTCTACTAGACGCAATTAAGGCAGTGACCTGAATCGGACCACAGCTGCTTGCTCAGAGGTAGCAAGTTGTGACATGACTTCAGTTTTGGCCTCAGCTTTGGCCTGAAGTAGTACATCCGAACACACTGCAATGGGGCTACATGCTACTATTCGTATCACAAGGCCCCATATCGTGAAGCCCACCCTCTCCCACACTACTGCTAGAGTTGACGTCAATAAATAAGTCAATTAGTCTATGTACATCAATGTTCATGCATATGCCCTGTGAACTACCGCAACGGCCACTAAAGCCTGCTCCTCCCTCCAATCTATATCTCAAGAGTCCAACAATCTAGTTCTTCATTGTGCCCACCTCTATCAGAGTCACAAAAGTAAAGACCACAAGCTTGTTAGCAACCTCGGCATGTCTAATACTCACCACAAACGTCAGAAAGAACGAGGTGAAAATGATTCCTCTGCTGGCGGGAAACTTGCCCTTTTGTAGGTAGTACTGCGTCGAAAAGTAACGCTGCAGGCCAAAAATACACAGCACAATAGACACTGCGATGAATGTGATGCCCAGACTCGTGCTCAACCGACGTAGGTTGATAATGGTATTGGCACTAACAGAAGCGTTCTTCGTCGATAAGTTCAGCCGGAAAAACTGCGCAACCGCTACTCCGATACTAGCAAACGATAGCGACGTTCGGATCCAAGCTAGAAATGTTCGTTCATTGGCCAGCTATGTTAGACTTGTCTAGCAGGAGACACCCACGTGATCTCGGGCAACGGCACCGTTGTTCACGAGCCGGACACTGCCAATATGTTTCCTCCAGGTCATGTCCGATAGAATTAGTCCTGCGATAACAAACCGCATCGGGGCTAGGGTTCTTGCCCATGCACGTGACAAATCACGTTAAATCAGTCACGTGAGATATTCAAGGTTAGGCAGGAAGGCTAAATTTCATCTCAGTTGAAGAAATGTCTGACGACGAGATTAACGTTGATTTGTTCCAAGAACCTGAGGACTACTTCAAACCCGAGCCAGAGGCTACACAGGAAAGCTATGAGCGACTAAAAGATCACTTGAAGCCAGGCGAGCCGACGTCTTTCACTATCCGCCTTGTGGGAAAGTCTCCTTTGTGGGGGCACTTACTATGGAACGCCGGCAAAGTTACCACCGACTTTATTGACGAGAACCGAAAGTACATCACCGGTAAGAGCGTGCTGGAATTGGGTGCTGCTGCTGCTCTTCCATCGCTCAATGCTGCCCTGACTGCGAAAAACACAGTCATCACAGATTACCCTGATCCTGATCTTGTGGACAATATTCGATACAATGTGAAGCTACTGCAAGACTCGTTCAAAACTCCGGGAACTGTTCACGTGGAGGGGTACATTTGGGGCCACGATGCCTCGCGCCTGTTGGAGCTGAATGGTGGAGAGAAGTACGATTTTCTAATCTTGTCTGATCTGGTGTTTAACCACTCTCAGCATAACGCACTGTTGAAGACTTGTCAGGACACGCTGGCTAGGGATGGCACCATGTTGGTTATTTTCACTCACCACCGGCCAAAGTTTGCCAAGGAGGACATGGACTTTTTCCGGCTGGCTGAGGAATACGGTTTCAAGAGTGAGAGAATTATTGAAAAGAAGATGAAGCCAATGTTTGAGGTGGATGAGGGTGACCCATTGGTGAGGAGTATGGTGCACGGGTTCTTGGTTACCCATAAGTGAGCTGATCCCCGCGAGCTAACTCACATTGCTGAGGTTCTAGAAAGGAGCTTCTGGTTGCATTAACCCTGCGGTCGAGCTCTTTGGCAAACCTCAGGCAGGAGCACACGCCTGCCGTTCTCGGCTAGCGCACTGGCCATAGATCAAAATATTTATTTTTCGTTTGCGGCGTACTATCGTGAGTTTCACGCCTATCACGCAGGAGGTGATGGGTGTGTTGTTGGTATGAACGCCTCACAAGGATTGAAGGTGTCTCGCCTAAAAGAGCAAAATTACGGCCCTTTTGAGCAAGGAGTAAGACATGATCGCCTTCACCATGACAGCCATGGCTGTGAAGGTGGGGAAAAGACAAAAGCTTCTGTAGAAAGTTCTGAGGGGTTGAGCGGGATAATTGAAGATTCAAGTACAGGTGAGTCTATAATTTTTTTCCATAACATCATAGCTCTAGCCAGCTAGAGCTTCCCTAATATACACAAAGAAACGAAAAACATGTTGCAAAATCAAACGCTTAGTGTCGCTTGTGCAGGTGGGCCCGCTTCTGGTATGATGGGTCAGCGAAACAGCCGACCATGACACCGTTGGCAAAGGTCTGAGCACTGCAAGTAGTGCCAGCAGCACACTCAAAGACGACCCACTTGTTGTAGTTGCAGACAGCGTAAGAACCGTCGATGCACTTGGTCTGACCCTCGGTGCAGTTAGCACCGCCGGTTGGGGTTGGAACGCTGGAGGACTGGGCCTTGTAGACACCGTTCAGGCACTGGGCCAGGCCGGATCCGTTGTCGCCAGTGCACTGTGGTGGGACCGATGGAGTAGCGGTGCCAGTGGTGACAGTGATTGTGGAAGCAGAAGTGACGGTCTCCTGGGAAATGGAGGTGACAAAGGAAGTGGTGGTGGGACCGCCAGTTGGAGCTGGGGCAGAGGTAGCTGGAGTAGATGCGGCTGGAGCGGCTGAAACAGCTGGAGCAGATGAGGTAGCTGGAGCAGAAGACGGCTGGATGTTGGCGTTAGCCTGGGCATTGTTCACAGCGGCGCCAGAGGAAGCTGGCTTAGATGGAGATGGGGCAGCGGAGGAGCCGGAGCCGGAGCCAGAAGACCCACCGGAGACGCCATCAACAATGTTCTGCATAGCCTGAGCAAAAGAGCCGCCGTTGACCTGGTTCTGGAAAGACTGGGAAGCGTCCCACATCATGACACCACCGAAAGAGGAATCACCAGAGATCTGGTTGACAGCAGACTGGACCTGGTCAGGAGTGATGTAGCCAGAGCCGGCAGCGGAGGAAGAGCCAGGCAAGCCGAGGTAAAGCTTAATGTTTTTGTTTGGGGAAGTGTTTTGGGCAAAGTCGTTCCAGGTGTCCCAGTTGAAAGAGCCGGTGACTCCACATGGGTTGTTGTAGAACTGAATGAAGGCAAAATCAATCTCAGAGTTGGCAAGCGCGTCTCCAACGTTGGCGTCTGGGTAGACACACTGAGGAGCGGTGGAGATGTAGTACTGCTTGTCAGCACCCTGGAACTCCTGTCGGAGCTGGTTAACCAGAGCAACGTAGCCGGTTGGAGAGTTATTCTCGATATCCAGATCGAAACCATCAACCTCGGCGTCATCGAAAGGTCGCTGGACGGAAGAATCGGAGCCACCGCCAAACATGTTCCAGAGCTCAGTGGCAAAGGATGTGGCCATGGCATCGTCCGAGAAACCGTAGCTGCCAGCAGCTCCGCCCAGGGACAGGAAAACCTTCTTGCCTGCAGCCTGGCAGGACTTGATGTCGGCGGCCACGTTGGGGCAGTGCAGCATCGTGGAACCGTCAAAGGTGGTCTCACACGCGCCGGCAATGTTGAGCGACGTGGGCGAGGTACCGAAGGAGTTTAGGAACGAAATGATGTAGACATCACCAGCGGTCTGCTGGCAGTAGTCGCCCAGCGACTGCTGCGAGCCAGCGGAGGCCTGACCCCAGTACATGACAACATTGTCTTTGCCGTTGGCGTCAAAGGCAGCCTGGACACCGCCAGCGATGGCCAGAGTAGCGAGCACAGAGGACTTCATATTTGTTGTTTTCAGAGAGTGGTATCAAAAATGGGTGTATAAAAAACTGAAATGAAAGGCTTGACCAGACGTAAAGATTGAACGTTGATCGTCGTAATTCGTAAGGATTGTGGATCGAAGGTTGGTAGACCAGCTATGCAGAACCAGATGGCGGGGCCGGCCCTTTTATATTCTTTGACGAAGGGGAATATTAAATCCAGGATGCATATGAGACTCATGCCGATCGCGTTGCTTTTTCCACTGCAGTGACTATGCACTCATAGGTTAATTTGTTTTTCAGTGCGGCGATCACCACAGCGCTATTCTGGTTGGCTGGTGCTGGATCTCGCCCGTCATCGCCACAGCCATTGCTGAGCCACTCTTTATCGTAGATTGACGGCAGTGGCTATACTAGTGAGTTGTACGCCTCCGGGGTGGGCCCTACTGGCACCGCAAGTAGACCTGCAAGCGAGTGCCTGACTTTGCTTTTGCCCCCAAGCGAGATCTATGCACGAGGCGCGTGGCCTGTGCATGGAGGCTCACACAAACGAGGGAGACGTTTCAGTTAGTGGCGCGCGGCGCGCGTTAAGGGGCTGTTTCAAGGCATGGCCGGTATGGCAACTCGTGGATATGCATAGAGCTGCGGTAAGCGTTGCAGTGGCAGATGACATTACAGGTGTACAGCGTGTATCAGGCCGTTACAGGTTTACAGGTGGGTTTGAAATGGCGTGACAGCTGACAGGTGCTTAGCTTTCAACCATTGTTCGGTGCACTGAGTATACTATAATGTGTAAATTCTTCTATACGGCAATAAGCACTGCAGGCCGACACGTGCATGCAGTCGAGGTCGCCTTCATCGCTTCTCCTATCCCTGTCCCTGCTAGCATGAGATGGTGAGAGGGGTGAAGGAGGCGAGGGACCGCCAGAGACTGGCTACGAGCCGAGGCGGAACTAGCGGCAATTAGAACTTTTCTTCTAGCGTGGGTGTCAAATAGTGTCTGTGAAAGTCTAGTAGTGCCACTGTCTAAGGCTGTCTGGCGTATGGGCGCTGTCTCTGTCGCTGTCCACGCGTGTTCTCCATCTAGCGCTCTCCTCGCCAAAAACAGTCAAGAAAGCCGAAAGACATTCCCAATAGGAAGTGTGACGAATAACGTGTCTTGTCTTGTCTCGGTGGGGGTCTTGGGGGTCTAGACATACATATAAAGACACAGGCACCGATACAGAACACACAGAAACAGTCTCTCGTCACGGGCCGTTGTAGAGTCACTCAGTTCGGTGTTCGGCTGGCCTCAGACTCAGATTTCCGGCTGTCGGGGCTCGGGCTTTCGGGTCGGAGGTAGACGTGTGTCTGGCCTCGGCTCGTCAGGATACTACGCTGCCGTTGCCACGCTGGGATTCAAGCTAATCTAACCTATGCCGTGCGCTGTTAGAATACTGTGAGCTCACGCACTAACGTTTACCGTCGTTGAGGGCAAATGTGCACAAACGTTGCGCGCACGCAAAAAGTCCCAGTGGGAAAATATTATTGACGACCAAACAATGGGGCCACATGCACGCAAATTTAATAAGCTGTTTTCGCTGGGCCGCCAGTCAGTCTGCTCGCAGCACCAGCCACTGGCGATACCGTTTGCCTATTACTGGTGCCGCTGGCGCTGACACCACGGCGCGCATGACTAATACGCGAAAAGCGCGCGAGAAATTTTCTGTCTCTACTGTATGTTATCTGTACGCTACACTGCACGCTGTCTGTGCGCTGTCTGGCGGTGTCTAGCCACGGACTCCTCAATTCAGTATTATATGCACGCGATGTATCATGGTAGATCAATTTCCCAATCCGTAAGCGACCGTTGTGTCTCACACGTGACTCCCAACGGCTCGGATTATAGGGTAAAGCCAGCATACACTTGTAGGCAGCACCCAGAGGGCCACCGACCCAGTAAGCACCCCTGCTGGACACATACACGCAATGGCGCTTGCGATTGACAATGCATGCCTGCCCGACGCACGGTAAGGTAAGCATGCTTCAGGATGGCATATGCGCATGGCAGGGACGGCCCCACTCGCTTATCACGCTGGGCCGTTTATCGCGCAGTCCGTGAGTGGCTCGGAAGTTGAGAGAGCAAAATGTAGTAGGCTCACGCTAAATGGGCTCATGTCAAGCGGCCTTGTATATACCTGTGGTATAAACTGTACAAAGGTTATTAATACCTACCGTGTGCAAACATAGCGGTGATCACAGGCGGTGGCTGTATGCGGCTGTCTGCTCCACCAGGCTTCCCTGCCTCGTCATTGTGGGCCTCCAATTTAATTGTTAACACATATCCAGGTTCTAATTATAGAGCAATACAGTGGGCCGTTGCGGGCCAATGGGTCTGTCAAAGGCTTAAGTTAATTAGTATTGAAGGGCCATCAAGGCTGTATCGACCCACTAAAGAGCTTCTATCTCCGGTCGCTAACCCGGGATTCAGTCACGCGCGTTGTCCACCACTGCGAACGGACAGCGGACTTAGCTGGGCTAAACTCCAAGTAACATTATTGCTAAACTACACAAGCCTATAAGTGAACAAAGACCACGAGCAATATCTGCAGACAAGGATGCATTTCTCGCTGACCACAGCTCCCATCTCTATCCTAGACCCTTAATCTGCCCTCCTGGATCTGCCGAATCCTTGATCATCCTGATCTGCTGTCTGATGGTCCCATGTCTTATGTACCTGGTATATTAACTGTTTACCTCGTAATATCCCTCTGATCGATTAGCAAGGAACTTCCAGCTAGGGTGGTTAATAACAGACGTACTTGCCACGTGTGACAGTCAAAAAATTTCCGCTGAGACGGTGTCACCTCACTTTACAGCTCGGCAAAAGACGAACTAGTCTTAGAGAGCCCGGCCAAGCATCGGGATGCAAAAAACAGCAAAATATCGACATCAGCAGGATTTGAACCTGCGCGGGGAGACCCCAAAAGATGCCCGGATCTTGTTGATTCGAGTCTTTCGCCTTAACCACTCGGCCATAATGCCTAATTTTCAATGGGAGAGGCGTATATCCAACTTGAGCTCTCTAACGACAGGGTAACTTCCCGATTAGGACAGCCTTTTCAATGGAGTATTTGAGCCGTTTTTGGGTTCAATTGGTCATATCTAGCCATTGGAAGAGCATGAGACACCGACTTGTGGGTCGGCCATCCGTGAGCTGTTTCGACATGCAAATTTCGTATCGATTTCTGCGCAATGTATGTGCAAGTAAGCAGGTAGTGGAAGTGGGTCCTCTAATATAAGCTATTACGGCTTGTTGTACCTATGGAACAGCAGTTACGGGCAAGTCACATTGATTTGCGCCATTTTCATTGGGCTGTTGTCGTTTATGGCGCTAGCTGCTTATGCATGGAATCCTAAATCTCGGTCCATACACTTTGTCTGATGAGTGAAAGTGGGTTGAGTTCTGATACCTCAACATCATCACGTACTGTCTCGCAGAAAGCTCATTTGAGAGATAGGACTTTTAATATGTGATTTGACGAGGTGACACTCTCGTAGTCGTCGGGTGCATGCGCCCTCTGATCTTCGACCAACCATACTGTTTATAGGCCAGCGGTCACTCGATCGATATAGACGTTCCTGTTTCGTCTATTTTGCCGTCCATGCATGTGTGGATGTCCTAGGCCGGTAGACAAGCTAACAGTTAGGTAGGTTTGGACACATCCGTCTGACGGTGGCGCTGTACGTATAGAATAACGACATGAATATATGGTTTTTCGATTCAGCTTCATATGTGCATGCAACGAATATATAACTTCTTCAAATTGCGAATCGCGCACACCTCGACGACATATCATGGTAGCGCGAACGACAACTCCTATTAACGATCGACAAGCGACTGAATGACGAAGGCGCTAACGCTAGCTGCTTCGATGCACTGATCGAAAGCTAGCGTGCCGTATCGAGAAAAAGCTGGATACATGGTACCATTCGCTGGCCGGGGCGATCGACGGCGGCCTTGATTAATTGGAGACTTGGAGACTGAATATACCAACAAAACTGCACCCTCTGTGCTGCCATCATTTCCATTTTTGTAGCTAGCGAACTCATCTCGACCCTGTTCCCTAATTGTACACAGACCGACGCAATATATAAGGTACTCACTAGCTGAATTGAGCAAGCGGGCAGAGGGTTACCGGCCGCCGCGACAAAACTACAATTAACGCAGTCGGTGTAGCTTTACGGCGCCATAGGCAGCGCTCTAGCGGCCGTCGAATGAGTTTAATTGACTCGAGAGAACTGAGAGATGATGTACGCACGGCCGCGATAGCTCGGGCGATAGCTTGTCCTCGCTCTCGTCATGCATGAAACCAGTTGAGTGATCATAGCCATATGCATGCATGCATGTAAACACGAACCCCGATTGATAGTAAGATGAAATTGGAATTCACCTACTCGGAACGGTGTATTCACGAATATCGTGTACTAGCTTGAACTAACCTTATAGCGATATGTCGAAGAGCGTCAATATCATACGACTCACGTCACGATGAAGTCCGGGCGTTAAGTATAGGCTTTAGCCACGTGCTGACAATAGGGCTATATATACGTTGCGACATTCAATATCTTGCTAGCTGTTATGTGTGTCTGGGTATACGTACCGCTATACAAACGCACATGTATTCTCGATCGATCGCAAGCTCAATATATCATCTCAGCTGAAGAGGGCTCGCCTGCAAGGAAAGTGAATGCATGGGATTGCATAACAGCTATGGTTTCCGGCCCTGGCTATATGCCACAGCCCCATATATCTCGATCAAGATATCCATGCATGCATGCATTCCCCATGCCATAATGCACAAAACGAATGTAAGTTCATGGATCGACATCTTGCACGAACAGAATCAAAACAGTTACGTACTGAATCGAGCCAGCTGGTCAAAAGTGAATGTGCTTGTACTTGCGCGAGGCGAATCTACGTGTAAGGTAACACTACGGCTGCCGCCTGAACGTGTGCATATCTCCTCTATGCGATTCCAATTCGTTCACGGATCGATATTGATCGGTGAGTTCATCCACTAGCACTCATCGGAAATAGCTCCACAGACCGTTTTCAAATGAGGCAAACAAAGCTGAAATCATCAACCCCATCACCATTTGCGATCCTTACTCGTTAATGTCATTGGCTAGTTCTGATTCCAAATCAACCTCCACGCTGGATGCAACGCCTGTTTGTCCTGTCCTATATGCAAGGGATTTAACTGGCCACGCTCATATGAACTTGATGGATTGACCGCAGTAGAGACCTCGCTAGAGCTAGTAGGTCAATCTGGCCCGGCATACATATATACCTGGAGATCTAGCTCGGTCGAGCCACATGCGCATATCATCTCGAGTGAAAGCTCGCGAACTGCACCTAGCGCTAGTATATACCGACTAGCTGTTGGCTGAAATTGATCGCCGACTACCAACATCGTTGATCAAGATCGATGGCCACACTGCAGACCCTGTCAGCTGTTTTCTTGTCCATTGTTGACGGTGCTGATCGAGTTCTCCTCTAGCATATGGCGATTAGGGGAGAGAACCAGCTTGCGTTGATGGGATCAATCTTGCATGGAGCCACTGGCATGAAACCCCACGGCCTATACCAGCTGCCGCTAGAGCTTACTGTCTTTGAAGTTAGTGCAGTGATGCGTTAATTAAGAAATTAACCTTACCTTCGCTTCCAAGCCCTTCTTGGTTTTCAAGAGCTAGTGTTTACAGGCAAAGTTCCGTGACACGTCATAGAGTTGACGGCGCTGGTCTCATTTCCATGGCACTCGATAAGGATCGATGTGTCGTCATGTTCTTGCATCACCGCCCAACTGGCCGGCGCTCGTGCGTGTGACCGTTTGCAAGTTGCCTTCCTTGGAAGGCTCCATGATTGGTTCTTCGGAGCTGGACCAACTTACCTAATTAGTTCGGCTCTAGGGCTTCTTCCAGCTATGGCCGGTCTTCATCACGGGGTTCTTGTTGTCTTCGTGATTGTAAAAACCTTCACCGGTTATGAGCCTGTAAGGATGTTCCGTTTCTCATTCATTGTATATCGGTCTTCCCATTTCTGCTTTTGCATCTCCATTATCTTGATGCAACCGAAGGCTGAGTTTGTTAATTCCGGCTGGCAGCTTCGATTCTGTCGTCGTTGAGTCCTCTCCAAGGAGGATTCTTAAATTGTACGTTAATTCCTGTGGGCTAGCAAGCTAGAACGAGAATGTTGTCCATCGTTCGCGTTTGGTAGAGTAGCTTTGTTAGGTCGGGGCAACGTGAGTTCGGACCTTCATGACCAGGTTATCCCTAGGTTATCGGTTAATTTCACGTAGAATCGAGTACCGACTGTCATCACCTTCCTATAAGCCAAGTGCATGCTCTCTGTACACGCTGAAACGCAATAATAATAATATCGCGACTCTGCTAGCTACCACTAGCGTTCTCTCCTCGTTCTCTTCTCCTCCTCGATCTATGCATGGCTAGCTACTGCTCAATTACACTTGCAAAGAGTCCACGCACCTCTGTTCCCACACGCCGTAGTACTGGGTAAGCTCTCGCAAGGGTAACTATGGTTGATCGTACGGGGAAACGTATTTTCTTGAGTATATGGCGCAACGTTTATGATCGTCATGTGACGCACGAGCTGTTGCGAAAGAAATGCCCTTAACGGCCTTAAAACAGACTGCACTCTTTACAGCCAGGCCATGTGACTTCGTACAGTCCGAAATTCCAATTACAAGCCCGAAAAAGACTTCAAGCGCTGTAATCGAATACGAGCCCTCATGTTCCACAAAACGAGTGACCGCGAATCGATCGTCGATGGTGATCTACGCAGACGCAGCATTTTGCAATTTGTCTCAGAATAATTCTCAATGAGTTCAGGTAGGGTCCATTCGCCCGCTGATCCAGCCTTCGCATGCCGCGGGATGTGAGAGCGACGATAATGTCAAGATAAGAGTCTATCCCCTGGAGTGACTCAGTACGTACTAGTCTCGGGTGATTCCGAGGCTGTGCCATGCTTGTTTCAGCTACCACGAATCACACGGCTAATTTCTGCGGGGAGCCGGGGGACAAACAGACCACCCGCGTCAGTCGCGTGATTAGGCACGTACAGTTATAATAACATAGGATTGGCGCTATCCTATCTTAACTGCAGTGCCCGCGCCGCTGTGCGCATATAGGTAGTGGGCTTTTCCCTTATGCGCTGTTCATAGGAGTCATAGCAGTAAGCAAATTTTCACCGTCGCGGCTCTTTGTCTGCCAGCGTAGTGCCGTTATTCCCCCTGGTTGGTTCCCCAGAACTCTTTACATGTTACTGCATCTGCATCATGCAGTCCGGACGTTCGGGATCGACGTGCCGATCTAGCCGGACCCCACCTCGTCCAGCCAATGAATTTGGCGGCATTGCGGGGGAAATAATATTGATCCGTTGCATGCAGTGCGAGTTGAGTTAACATGTTTGTTACGCGAGTGCGGTTACCTCTGCGGGCCAGTCATGGCACGTGACACGTGACGGCTCTGGAACCATGACCTGAAGACAAGCCTCAGTTCGTATCTCCGCGAGACAGTTCTGGCATAGTTGGCACCCGTACTTAGAGTTGAAGCCCCGAGCCGTTGCATGTAGGTGGCGAAAGTAACGTGCTTGGTTCCCCAGGTTCTAATCGCAGTATAGCTTTAGACGCTAGGTAACAGTTGCGCTGTACACGAGATATTGTGTGTTCTCGAGATAGCAGCGAGCACTCAATAGAGCGTATCAGAGGTACCAGTGCGTATAATGCCTTGTGAATTTCATCGGGCGTTCCGAGACGCGGGCGGCTGGGCTTCCGATCAGGGTTAGCCGTCGCTTCCTGCCAAAGCTGTCAATTCCCTTGAGATCGCGTCGAACCGATCCACCCGGTCTGGTGAAGATGGACAGGGACCGGACCGTTGAATTTGAACCGAGAATCGAGACACTGGACCCTGATGTTTAACCTAGTGATTTGTGTTCCTCGCCGTTCGGATAATTACTCAGTCTGGGGGCACGGCTGACATGGCGCGCGGAAGCAGAAGTTCCGTAACGAGCAGGCGAGCTATTTTTACACACAGCTACTCTCGATGCATCAATATGTAGCCAAATGCACTCAGCCTGGTTGCAGAAACGCGTGCTAACTTTGTTATTCTGACCACCTAACTGTTACGCGGCTGCTGCACCGGCCCGAACCCGAACGGCGATCGATGGAGAAAGTGGCGTCGACTGATGCGTTTATCAGTGAAACGTCCCTGGTAACGGCAGATCCAGGTATAATGACGTTGAAGCCAGAGAGAGCTCGGAAAAACTCAACTGAGACGCCCACCGTCGGACAAGGGTTGCCTAATTGGGCGTCGAGGACGCCGAGATCCATGCGTGTGTGCGATCCGCGTCAAAATTCCGTGTATTTTCCCACCACACAAGGAATCGTTGCATCCGTCTAAGACTCCCGCGCTAGACCCTCGCACGTGTTCCCCGTAGGGTCCCCAGAGGGTCTCCTCAGAGTCCTGGTGACCATTTCCCTAGAATCAGCGCTATACGTAACCTGTTGCTGCGACCCCCACTATATAGCCTGCCACGGTTGGCTGGTGGGTCTCTTCACCTACTTAACTAGGTATACAGTAGGTGACTAGGCCTCATGCAATTTTCAACGGCCAACGCACATTTACGCAGCCGCGCATAGAATTAATTATATTTCTTCGAGAAACGCGCGCTCAGACACTGACTGAGACGTGCCGAGCTTGCGTAATCTTATCGAAGATCAGCCTCGCAGCTTGGACCCCTTGGCTCGCGGGCCGAGAGGTAGCGTTGCATCGGCAGCAGCGTAAACGACAGAACTCCAGCGTAATCAACAGCATCACTATAGCGTATATTCAAAAACTCAGTGCTATTCCTCCAGCGTATAACATCACTATCAAGTGACTCGACACAGTGCGCTCGTGTGCGACATGCGTTTGCGCAGCTGTTTTACCTGTCCATCCCAACGGATCAGTCCCTTTCACAAGCCTCGCACAGGCGCGGCTGCGCGCGCCTGGCTTTGTAAGCAACCCAGCGCCATGGGAAAAAAACTGACAAATCTCGCTGCTGACATAACGCCTTACATAAGCGGTTTGTAAGCTATCCGACTGCCGTACGTCAGATCTGGCAAGAAATTTGTCAGCTTGGTGGCGATGTGTGTAAGCTGGCATTTTCAGCTTAGTCAGATGAAACGGTACGGCTGACAGCAATGATGAGAGAGAGCAAGTATATAAGGTGAAACTGGACACGAGATGTATTATCAATCAGTTCAAGCTACAATCAATTCATCAATTCTTCTCATTTATCTCTCTTCATCGATATGACAACCGTTGCAGTTATTGGCCTCAATGGCGTTCTCGGACAGCACACACTCGCCGGCTTGAGACACTACCGAGCCCACTATAAGCTCCCTATCCGAGCCATTACTCGAGACGCATCTGCCGTTGCCGATACTGACGATATTAAATATTACGAGGTTAAATCCTTTGAGGATAAGGAGTCCCTCAGAAAAGCGCTTGAAGGTGTCGACGCGCTCATCGACCTGTCCACCTTCCACGCCAATAAGATCCCACTGGTGGACGTGGCAAAGGAAGTCGGTGTCAAGGTATTCTTCCCATCAGAATACGGAATTGATCACTATGAGACTGATTACCGATATGCCCAGGTCTTTGAACCCAAGGCCCGTGTCATTAGACATGCCAAGGCCGTCGGCCTAAAGACCGTCTCGCTGCTGACTGCGTCGTTCGCGGACTGGGCTCTATTCACCGTTCCCTTTGGTGTTGACACCGAGAAGAAGACCCGAATCAAGGTTGGTGGCGACAGAAAGGTCTCTGTCACCTTTGCGAAGGATATTGGCTACTCACTGGCCGCGCTGGCATACCGGGAACCCTTCGCGCTGCCAGAAAAAGTTCGAATTCAGTCTGACGTCACCACCCCTGACGAGGTTGCAGCCATTTTTGAAGGCCGGCGGGGAAAGCTGACTATCATACCACCCGAGTCCGAGGGCGAGCTTATCGAGCAAGGCGATCAGGCCCTTCAAAGCTCGCCTGGTCCTGCTGAATTCATGGCTATGCTCCAGGCTACGTCGCTCACAAAGGTTGGCGGATTTTACTTCGAGAAGAACGATAACGAATTCGTCAACCCAGGCCAGAAGGGCTTCAGGTGGAGCGCTTTTGCTCCTTTCCTCGAGGAGCATTTCTCCCATTAGCATGTCATTGGGCTATCAGAGGTTCTCCTGAACACCCGCTAACTAAGTATCTATGCGCTCCTAAGTTCCATTTTTGTAATCAGAAACTAATTGAGTATCTTCAACAGTAATCACGTGGCAACCCTTCCTTCCTCACCCAGCCCTTACCCTACTTCTTACCCTACACTACCCATTATTAAACCGAAGCGATTACTTCAGCCGTTCACAACAACATGACCTGTTACTGAGCGGTCTTTCCGCCCCAGTCGCCACCCCTCGCCGTCACCACTTCCTCGCTCCCACTGATAATGTAAACTACGTACTCGTCCCGCGTATCCTGATCGAAGCTCCCTGAACTACACACGCGCGGGACGCTTCCTTTTGTCCTAAACACTTGCTTTTTCCTTTGGGGGCACTTGATTTCTTTTTCTGATTTTGCAGTATCTGGCGCGTGCACAGGGAACTCGCCTTATAAGGGCTGAGATTGTCTTTTTCACCAACAATGCCAGACGGAGCACAGGCGTGGTAGGTACTAGCGCTAGGCTTGTATTGGCTAACATAGGAAAATGATAAAGCCTCCGGGCAGCCAGACGGGCAGAACCGCCCAGGCTTGTGACCGGTGTCGTTCAAAGAAGGTGAGTATGGGCGGACAGAACTTGTCCTGGGGTAATAAGGTTGGATTACAGGGGTCTCCAGCGGTTAAACAGTCAATTATCGTTATTTAGCCAGCGATCCAGTGAAGGGATACAGCTACTGGCATAGTTATACTCACATTATTGTCAACGTTTGCGGGTCCGGCGCTTAGTATGACAGTTGCGGTGTCGTGATCGTGACTACTACACGCACTTTGTTGTCTAAGCACGGCTGTGTTGGCTTTATTCATATCCTGGCACTGGTGCCCTCGCTTATACTGACTCCATTACCAGGCTTGCTATTGGTGTCTTGGCGTGGGGTCCGGGCGGGCGGAGTTCCTGGCGGTGGGGTGGTAATGGCCTGCGACCTCCCAACAGCAGTCAACGTCTGCTCTAAACCGCGTAAAGCTGCCCAGCTGACCCCGGATGCGTTCCGAACATTTCGGACTTCCGCCAGGGACTGCATATGGAGTGCTTAGCGATGACACTAGACGGGGCCGGCAATCACGACGGGGTTCCGTCTGGCTGGTGGCTGTTCCGGGCCTGGCGTGTGTTGCACGGACCACAGTTGCCGGGTCGGGTTACCGCTGCGGTCTGGCTGGCCGACCAGGGATTGACTGGCGGTATATTTGCACTGGGTTCTGTTTCTGTTTGTTGTGCTGTTGTGTGTACGGAAGGAGAGAATAAAGAGGTTGAGATTGAATTTAAAGTTTGGAGAGGAGGGACGGAGATGTGGGGATGTGGGGCGATTGACATCCTTGCTGGCACATAACGTTTTGAATGGTAAAGCTAACTAGACTAAATGCGACGGAATTCGACCGCGATGCTCACAGTGCGCCGCCGTGGGCTTTGAATGTAAAATCACCGACAAGCTCACCCGAAGATCTTTCCCACGGGGCTACACAGAGTCCCTCGAAGAGCGAATCCGGCTACTTGAAGCAGAGAATTCGAAGCTTCTGAACCTCGTCGACTTGAAGGACGAGCAGATGGAGCTTCTCAGCAAGGTTGACATGCTGCCTAACCGCCAGGCCTCGCATTCGTCACCATCAGACGACGAGGAAGAGGTATACGAAATCCAGCAGTCAAACGTCCTTGTTTCCGAACACAAATTCGCCAACAGCTATGGAGGAATCTTCTACGAGGCCCTTCTCGATAGAATCTACAACAAGGTGCCAGACGCTGCACACACAGTCTCTCAGCTGCAGGCTCAGTACCGGTCTCAGTGCATACCTCCTTACGTTGCTGAGGTTGAAAGCCCCGCGAACGAAAGTTCGCCCGAGTCGCTGCTGAGTCTCAGAACCTCGCTTACCCTGTCGTCAAGGCCGTCCAGTCCGCCAGAAGAGCCCGTTCGTCTCTTCAGTACTATGAACGTGCGACGGCTCACCTGTGACCAGCTCGTCAACGTCTACTTCCAGGAGTGGCACTCGACATACGACATTTTGGACCAGTACGAATTTTTGGCTGATTACGAGCGCTTCGTTGACCTGGATACTGCAAACGTTGCGCCTTTGGCTGAGGAACGTATTTTTGCTGTTACTCTATTGATTGTACTGTCTCTCGGCTCGCTGGCATCCAAGAGCAACGTTCATGAGGACACCAGAGGTCTTGAGAGCGAGTGGCTCGAGCTGTTCACGCCTCAGCTCATGGAACAGCCAACGTTCAGAACACTGCAGGCTTTGTGCCTCGCTCAGCTCTACTTCCTCCACACAGGCAATCGATGGCACTTGTGGAAGATACGGGCGCAGGCTGTCAACACCGCTCAGCGACTCTTCTTGCACAAGGACCAGAGCCAGTTAGTCACCACTGACAAACAGCCCCTCAGCGTTCACGACCAGAACAAACGCAGCAAGGCTTTCTGGGCATGCTACACTCTCGAGGTCATCACCAGTTCTGTCCTAGGAGTTCCGCGTCTGTTCAACGACAAGTACATTGACTGCGCGATGCCGTCACCGTTCGAGGAAGACGGAGTCACCGCCTCTGCTTCCGCCGCCGTTTGCCAGTTTGCCCGCATCCAGGCAGACATTATTGACGCCTTCTACTCGTCGCACCACAGCACTCACTCTTACAAGGAGGTTATCGCGTTCGAGGACCGTCTGGAGAAATGGAGGCGGGAACTCGACGACTCTCTCAAGTTCGAGTTTGCCAATGGCATGCCCAGGGTCTCGCTCAAGCCAGTCCATCAGAAAGCGCCTCTGCTGCTCATGCTGTACCACTATGGCCGAATTCTCATACACATGCCTCACGCTACCAGTCTCCGGCCTGCCGATAGAAGTAGTGGAAGCTCTATCGCACTCACACAGGCTGCAAAGACCTACATGCAGGTGTTCAACTACCTCAAGCAACGAAATACCACCGTCACGCTCAGTCTCAACCCGTCCAACACCATGGTCAACCTCAGCATGGTCATGTTCTATGCTGCCTGCGATTACTCCAAGGGTGGTGCCTTGCTGCAGGAGGTTAAGGCCATGATGATTGGTGCGCTCGAGTACCTGTACGCACAGATGCAGAACGACGTTCCAGGTAGCCTGTCGCCAGCCTGCTACAACTCCTTCGAGAAGGCTTGTGAGCAGCTCGTTGGCGTCACTTACGAGCAGCGACAAGTCAAGAACAGAAGAAAGGTGCGACCATCGGGCGAATTCAGCACAGGCAAGCGTGGAAGTGATAGCAGCAGCGATTACACCACGCAGGCACCGCCGCTTTCAACTTCCGCTGAATCCGACAGCGCGATACCAGCGATCAAGGCGGAATCACCGAGACTGGGAATATATGGCGATCACCGGTACTATGACACCGAAGTCGCAATCAAAGACGAGTTCAACCCAACTGAGCCGGGATCCAACGCGTTCAGCGAAATGTTGTTCTCCTGGCCGGACGCTTTTGAAACGAAGAAGACAGTCGTTGACCGAAACCAGTACTTGCATGGGCAGCAGCACCAACAACCGCATCTCTCACAGCCGCATCCAAATCAGGCTCTTTCTGATCCCGTGCAGCACACACATGTGACGCATGCACAGCACCTTGAGACTAAAAAGGTGGAAGAAGACTATTACAGTTTCCTAGAGTCAATAGGGTTGTTGAGCGAGCAGTCGGTCTAGCTAACTATTTAATTTATTTAATTTATTGTATTAACAGTGTTTGATTTCTCATTGAGCTCTTCTCACTGTGAGCATTTGATCCTACCCCTGCCTATCGCGTCGCTGATTAGATTGAAGCGATCTAAAGATAACATGTTACATTTATCATATGGTCAAACAAGTGGCGCTAATTGCTCATAGTGGGACTACCCGTTATCCCTTATTTCTCTCCAGTGGGTCGATGTCACCAGCCGCCTACATAGGGGGCTATATTTGCATATGCGAGCCTTCAGAATCGAACATGAAACAGTTCCAAACCTGGTTTGGCTGCCTTGTTGACCAAAATAGACCAAACGTGTAGTTACCATAGTAGCAGGCATATGTTAGTTGTCACAAGCCGTTGGGGCTTGAAAATGTCAGTTGCGTAAGCCAATGACCGGTCATTTGAGGCAGGGGGTTCGGGCCGTCGATGACTGTGTGGCACCCAGCCGACGATTGCTCGGCTAGTGGTCCTTAGATCAGTCTCCCCGATGCGACATCCTGGACCCATACCCCGCGAAACAAGCGGCATAAACTCCCGTGCTAGCTGTGTGTGATTTCCTGATTTCGCCCCTGACCGCAATCCCTCACAGCTACAGAAACGGCTCTCGTACTGCTACCAGAGTGCAGTCAATTCACCACTCTGTTAAATCACAGCATGGTTTATTTCGAAAAAGCTATTGTCTCACGCGCCCGACCCTAACCCTCGCGTGATATAATGTATGGTGTACTGATAATCAGGACGGCCCAATTTTGTTTTGTTGGGCAAACACCGCGTTTTGGAATTATCTGATTGCCCGTTACTAGATCTGGTCCGAGGCTAGATGTCATTCGGCCGCTTTTCTACCCTTCTTATACCCCTCTGGAAATCTGGTATGTAGGTTCGCAAAGCTTAGCACGTAGCAATCTGATGTCTAATGCTGCCCAGAGGCTCGGCTAGATCTTGTCTCCATCTCCCACAGCGAGATTTCAACCAAGCTTCTCTTGTCAGGCATAACGGTCGTGTCTGAAACACGCGGCACCGCCAAAATTAGGAGCAGCCGCACTCCATGAGACGGTACCGCATGCATAAACTGGGACCAGGTTGTTATGCCTGCTTCTTGGCTGACGGTATTGAAACTCTTGGCTCAAACATCCAGATACATGGTGGGAAAGTTTACCTTCCTAATTATGTCGGTCAAACGATCCGGGCATTCCAGGTCCCGAAAAGTATAAAGAGGGGCTCTTCTGTCTAGATTCATCATTCATCCAAGGAATCAAGTCGCTGGCGATTAAATCTCATTCTTCAGGTCCCACCTATCTTTCAATTCACATTACAAATACCCAAAACTTTCACAATGGTTAAGCTTACAGACGAGGAACAGCAAGCTGTTCGACAGCCAGAATTTTCTGAATGGCGATACTGGTCGGCCAAGAAGAAGGTCATGGCTGCCTTCATCATTCTTTCCGGAATGATGGGCTTTGCTGTCTGCATGGGCGCTGGATTTGGAGCAGGTCTCTCTCAATCCGGTGTGGCTGTATTTGGCAATTTGAATGTTCAGCAGTTCACCAAGGGCATTACTCTCGGCAGCCCTGAGGGCAAGTTCGTTGCTCTCAAGGCTCGACAGGACGATGGTGGTGATTCTGAGGATGATGGTGGTGATGACTCCGAAGACGATGGTGGTGATGACTCCGAAGACGATGGTGGAGACGACTCTGACGCTGAGGACGATACCGGTGACGACTCTGACGCTGAGGACGACACTGGTGACGATTCTGATGCCGAGGACGATACTGGTGACGATTCTGACGCCGGTGATTCTGACGCCGAAGACGATACTGGCGATGACTCGACTGCTTCTGACGATGGTTCCGACGATACTGGCGATGACTCGACTGCTGCCGACGATGGTTCCGACGACACTAGCGATGACTCTGGTGATTCCGCTGCTGGTGACGACACCGGCGATGACTCTACTGGTGATGACTCTGGTGACGATACCACTGGTGATGACTCTACCAGCGATGCTTCTGGTGACGACTCCACTGGCGACGACTCTGGTGACGATTCTACCAGCGATGCCTCTGGCGATGCTTCCGGAGACGACTCTGGTGACGACTCTACCAGCGATGCTTCTAGCGATGCTTCCGGCGACGACTCTGGTGACGACTCTGGTGACGACTCTACCAGCGATGCTTCCGGCGACGACTCTGGTGACGCTTCTGGCGACGACTCTACCAGCGATGCTTCTGGTGATGATGCTTCTGGTGACTCTACCAGCGACGCTTCTGGTGACGACTCCACTGGTGATGCTTCTGACGCTTCAGGCGACGACTCAGGTGATGCTTCTGGCGACGGTTCTGACGCTTCCGGTGACGCTTCCGGTGACGACTCCGGTGATGACTCCACTGGCGATGCTTCTGGTGACGACTCTGGTGACGACTCTGGTACTGCTACTGGAGGTGCCGCTCCAGCTGAGACCTCCACTCGACCAGTTCCAACCCCCACTGCTGCTCCAGCTGCCGCTAGTCCAGCCGCCGCCGCTGTTTCCGGTACCGCCGCCGGCCGAGGACGAGGCAGTGGCAAGAATGGCAAGGGCCGAGGAAAGGGAAAAGGAAAAGGAAAGGGAGGAAAGGGTAAAGGCAAGGGCCAGGCTCAGTCCACCGCTACCGCTGCTTAATACACCACGGTTAGTTTGGCGAACCTTCGACTCTCTGCATCTCAAGCATTTTCTTCTCTCATAGACATTTAAGAAGCCACCTTTTTCCGATAATAAACATCTAGCTTCATCGTTCTTCGTGATTCCCGTTCCCCTAAGAAAACATGGCAGCTCAATTGACGAGTATTACATCTCTACCAAGATTAGATCTCGAGTAGATTCCTCGGGCATCTCCAAGCTGCAATACTAAGTCAGCGTCAAGCGCCAACTTGAGCCAAGGTGCTCTGGGTGGTGGCGACCTCGAGAGCTGCCCTGGATGTCATAAGTTAAATGAATCAGGTGCTACACGCGGTGAAGGCGATCTATCTCGATGGGCGTTGTCATGCTCACGGGGTGAGTCGGAGAAAACTAGCTCATGTTGCGATTTAATCCGATAGTGCTATCAGCGCCCTAGCCCTGGTCACGTGTCCGTTTTTTTCTGGAGAACGACGCACGCCCCTATTATAATGTCATATACGTACTTGTCTGTTAATTGTCTGTTACTCGTGATATCGCTACTGAAGTTCTTTACGTCGAGTTCTCTAGCCAGATTTATTTCGGAGAAACATGCATATGCCATATATAGTTTGTTATATACGCGGTTGTACGTGTCAGACCGAGAGATCAGACTTTAAATATATTTAAATATCCCATTAGACTCACATGGCCGTTGCATGCTACGGTTGGTGACAATACGCCATACTGACGTCTAAAAAAGAATTAAACAATAATTCACGGGCATACTCATGCAAGACATGAGCTTGGTGATTTGTACCGCGAGTTGGAACAAACAGGCATCCCTAGTTAGTTATTCACTAGTTGATACCCATCGACATGTCAAGCGAATCGACATTCCTTATGGTCAAACGTTGTGATTTTGCAGCGTCTTGGCCTGCTGTCAATCATAACAAATGTACAAGCCAGCTATAGCACATATCGATCACAGTGGAACATACACACTACATCAAACCCTCTAGCATTCCATTCACATCAATGTGTGCTTGAATTAGCAGCGCGAAAACGACAAATACGTGGTTTTGAATCGTTCTAGCCGTGCCATATAACATGTTATTGGTATTGGATCAAACGCGCTTTGACACAGCCTCGAGCGTGCGCGCTAGAATGCTCTGGCTCTATTGCTCAGGGTGTATCGAGCGCGCGTGAACATGCATGCCCCTGACCCCTAACCAGCCAACCGTTTCAATTACCCTTCCAGTGTACTCATCCCGCCCTCCCGCTCGGCGCTGCCTAAGCATCCCACCAAGCATCCCAGCTATCATCATCACAAGACCGACAGTCGGGCTTGGATCTACCTCGGCGGGGACATAACTTGTCGTAACGTACAAGTGCTATAGAACCTGTAACACGAGGCAGTGCCGTGCCGTGTATAACTCATAGCACCGAATGAACCTTATGACTCTCGGAGTAGCCAGCTCTAGATCCCTGTTGGACCCACCGAAGGTGACATCATATCAATCCCCGATCTAAGATCAATCTCTGGGCGATCTACAGGCACCACCCAATCCGGTCCCAAGAGCAACTTACTAGCCAGCGCCCGTCCAAGCCGTGTAGTAACAGCCTTGGCTCCAGCGCTGGGCCTGAACTTGGCTCCCTTGGCTCCAGCGCTTGGCTGTTGGCTGCGGCTAAATGAGCCGCGGCACATGCGATGCACGTTAATAGCGCTATAACATTGTTGGGGATCTATGCTATAAGGTTTCGGGTGTCGGCGGATCGAGCCCCGACTACCCCTTTCACAGTATTACCGCAACTCCGCAGTTTTAAGCTTTTGTTCACTGAGTACAATAGCTAGCCGCGTAATCCAGGCCCACCTGGGGATTATGGGTCGTATCTTGTAACTCCCTGACAAAAGCTGGTTTCAAGTTCCTCTGCAGCTGCCATTTTGGGTGCGTCGGAGATCAAGCTCGGGGTCTCAGATCAATCGGATCGATCCGGCTGACACAGTGCGAATTCAATCTGTGGAGAATACAACTGCTGACAGAGTGGAAACGGAGTCCTATGAAACGTCAGCGTAAACTGACATAACACCTGTACCCATTATACGTTAACCATCACCATCTCAATACCAACCCATTTAGACTGTAGAAATCACTATTCCGCCCTATAATTAGCGGACATGCAAAGGCTCGCCATTATGGCCGACGCGATGCGGACGGGGAACTGCGTTCGTGAACCTGGTCTTGGCTGCGTCTAGACCATACTACAACCCCGACTAACTGAATAGAGCATCAACTAGAGCTATAGAACTGTGATATCATATTGTTAGCCATTGAATATCTTGCTATACTCAAGCAATCCCCAGTCATGCGCAGTGTAGGCCAAGCATGCACCGCTGGGCGCGCCTTGGCAGGGGAAACAAGTGTACCCAACCACGACTATTTCCGTAAAAGTCTCGACCAGGTGTATGCTATAGCCAGGCACCTATACCTACATGTAAGTTCTGTGAAACGCATGCAGTTTGCCCGCGATAGGGGTCTGGCAGGCTTACGCAAACTGCTTTAAACGTCAGAAGAGAGGGCCAAGCAACCCGTGACTTCTATGCCTGCGATGTTCGTGCTAAGCCAGACAAGCTCATCGATTGACACCTTGGTACAGGTGGAGCTGTGGTCCGGCCCGCCGTACCTGACGGATGTTTCGATGGCACAGGAGTCACATGATGCGGGACAGTGGTCCACCTTGGAACTCCGATCCGAGGCGCTTAAATGATAAGCCATATGCGTGGCTATTTGGAGCTCGTTGCCTCTACGACCGCGAATCCCTGAATTGTGCCAGCAGGACTGCCCAGGCAACACAGCGGGAACTACTTGCGGTAGGGGCCTGAAAATCGGACCCACTTGCGCCGCTCGCCGTGTTTGAGGGCTCTCACAGTATGCATAAGCTTCAGGACAAGTTAAGCTGCGGCTGATACACTTTTGCAGATATTAAGCAAAAGCAAGTGCTTAGCGAAAAGCAAGGCTATAGGTATCGTGGGTTAAAAGAAATATGGGAATGGACCGACGCCTATATATACCTGGAGGATCCACTAGTTCTTCAGCACAAGCCAAATTCGCTGGTCGAATACACACACTCATCCACCACTCACATACCCATCTCTTTCTCATCTTTCATTAAACACATTGAAAAAAATGGACCGATACAGTGACGAGGAAAAGCTCGCTGGCACCCCAATGTCCCAGCGACAACAAGACAACAATGACTGGAAGCAATGGTCGGCTAAGAAGAAGGCCATGGCTGCCTTCATTGTCCTCTCGGGCATGATGAGCCTTTCCGCCTGTATGGGCGCTGGATTCGGAGCTGGTCTCAAGCAATCCGGTGCCATGGTGCTCCGACAGACTACCGTTGCCACCACCCAGGTCAGTGACCTGGCAGGTGGTTTGGAGAATGGCAAAGTGATCAACATGGTCAAGCGACAAGATGATGGTGGTGATGATTCCGAGGATGACTCCGAGGATGATTCCGAGGATGGTGGTGATGATTCTGAGGACGACGGTTCTGAGGCCGATTCTGAAGACGATGGCTCCGATGGCGGTTCCGACGCCAGTGGCGATTCTGATGACGATTCTGAAGATGATGCTTCTGACGCCGGTTCTGACGCTGAGTCCGGAGATGACGCTTCCGATGCTGACGATTCCGAGGACGATGCCGACGATTCTGAAGACGACGCTTCCGATGCTGGTGACGATTCTGAGGACGATGCTTCCGATGCTGACGATTCTGAAGACGATGCTTCCGATGCAGGTGACGATTCTGAGGACGATGCTTCCGATGCTGGTGACGACACTACTGGTGACGATGGCACCGATGCACCAACCCCATCTGCCACTGCCACTGGCTTCCCAGCTGCTACTGGCACTGGTGTGAGCACCGCCGCCGCCGTCGACACTGGTGATGACTCTACTGAGGCCCAGGATGATGGCTCCGACGCGGATTCTGAGGCCGGTTCCGACGCTGATTCTGAGGACTCTGCTGATGACTCTGCTGACGATTCTGACGATTCTGAGGACGATGCCTCCGACGCTGATTCCGGAGACGATGCCTCCGACGCTGATTCCGGAGACGACGCTTCCGATGCTGATTCCGGAGACGATGCCTCCGACGCTGACGATTCCGAGGACGATGCTTCCGATGCTGGTGACGACACTACTGGTGACGATGGCACCGATGCACCAACCCCATCTGCCACTGCCACTGGCTTCCCAGCTGCTACTGGCACTGGTGTGAGCACCGCCGCCGCCGTCGACACTGGTGATGACTCTACTGAGGCCCAGGACGACGGTTCTGACGCTGATTCTGAGGATGACTCTGAGGATGACTCTGCTGATTCTGATGCTGACTCCGAGGATGATGGATCTGATGCCGATTCTGAGGATGACGGATCCGATGCTGATTCTGACGCTGATTCTGATGACGACTCTGCCGACGATTCTGAGGACGACTCTTCTACTGAGGGTGACGACTCTACTGCCGACGATTCCGCTGATGACTCTGCCGATGAGTCCGATGACGACTCCTCCGACGCTTCTGGCGACGCCTCTGGCGCTGCTGAGGACGACTCTGACGATGACTCTGACTCTACCCCAAGCCCATCCGGCACTCCATCTCCTTCCGGAACCCCAGTCCCAGCTGCCTCCGGAACCCCAGCTCCAGCTGCATCCGGAACCCCAGCCCCAGCTGCATCCGGAGCCGCTGCTCCAGCTCCAGCTGCCACTGGTTCCGCCGCTAAGGCTGGTTCCTTCTGGCAGCCAACTGCTGGTACTACCTGGCAGATTCAGCTCTCGTCTACCCCAGTCGACGAATCTGCCCAAGTCCAGACCTATGACATTGACCTGTTCGACAACGACGCCTCTGTGATCTCTGGCCTCCAGGCTAAGGGTATCAAGGTTATCTGCTACTTCTCCGCTGGTACTTACGAGGACTGGCGACCAGATGCCAAGGACTTCCAGTCCGCTGACCTTGGCTCTGACTTGCCAGACTGGCCAGGTGAGAAGTGGCTCAACACTGCCTCTGCTAACGTGCGATCCATTATGACCAAGCGATTGGACATGGCCCAGCAGAAGAAGTGTGACGCTGTCGACCCAGACAACATGGACGGATACCAGAACGACAACGGTATTGGTTTGACCCAGTCCGGTGCCACTGATTACGTTAAGTTCCTGTCTGGTGAGGCTCACTCTCGAGGTTTGGCTATGGGTCTCAAGAACGCTGGCGACTTGATTCCATCTGTTATCAACGATGTCGAGTTTTCTGTTAACGAGCAGTGTGCTGAGTTCGACGAGTGCACTACTTTCGAGCCATTCACTGCCGCCAACAAGCCAGTTTTCCACATTGAGTACCCCAAGGGAGAGGACGATTCCAACACTAACGCCGCTCCCTCCGACAAGAAGCAGAGTGATTGTAATGCCAGCGGCGCCTCCAAGTTCTCCACGCTGTTGAAGAACATTAACCTGGACGCCTGGTACGAGAACTGCTAAATGTCAACAATCAAATCAGCTCTTCATTTCTCTGAATTGATTTTTGATTTTCTTAAGTCTATGAATATATACGATATCTAGAAAATTTAACTTTGCATTATACTTATCAGCTAACGCGTGCTCTACTGAAAACTAAAGTCATTACCCAAGAGAAAAGTCAATACACCACCTGTTCAGAGCAAGCCTTCAGAGCAAGCCTACCCTGTACGCGCGCTTCCCTCATCTCATCTCGACTTGAAGAATAAATTACACAGCTTCCTAGGTTATATAGGAATGCTTCATGCTACTTTTGATGTAAAGTGTCCCTGTATGATGAGACGAGCGTCATGACCCGATGAATCTTGTGGTAAAACTCGGCGCTACCACTTTGGAAACAACCTCACAACAATCATACCCACTATCAGCGCCACGAAGAGAAACGCTGTGGCATAGATGTAGAACCACCAGCCAATAGCTGTAGTCGACTGGTATACATTCAGTCTCTTACCAACGCTCGTGAGACTGTCAGCAGACTTGTCTAGAGCCTTGGCTGTAGCATCTACCACACCAGTGTCCTGATTGACCTTGTCTGCGAAGGCCAAAGCGTTAGCCTTCATGGTTCGGACCATATCCAAAATCTCACCACTGATGTTCTCCTGTGCGTTCCTCTCGATTGAAAGCTTCTCCTGTAGAGTGAGATCCTTCTTTTTCTCGCCAAACTTCTCTACAAGACTTGTCGACGGCCTTCGCTGCTTCAGTGTGCTTGTGACTTGCGGTTCCTCCTGCTTTGCCTTGTGAGCTTGTGCTTCTTGCGTCCTGACCTTCATCACCTCCTGCTGAGCGAATAATAGCCGGTCATTGAGGCTCTTGAGATGTGTCCGCTGTTGCTTATAGCCCTTGCCGGTCTTTGGGTGTCGTTCTAGATCTAGTAGTATCGCTCGGGCTCGGTCCATGTTGGCGCTGATCTTATCCAGATGCAGCGACGCCACAAACACTGTGTCCTTGTAATGCTCATTTTTGTTGTTGAGTAGATACTCTAGGTCCTCAACCTCATTGTCGAGCGAGCCAAAGAGCCGGGTTAGCTGGTATGTTAGTCCTGACGTGGTGGTCATCTTTGAAGAAGAGCGCGCGCAGTTCCGATGAGCTTAAAAAGTGATGTCATTATTAGATGATCTATAGCATGGCTTACGATAGGGGTATACTTCTCGCTGTACCCGCCTAGTAAAGGGCAGTGTGCTTGGAGGTCTTATTGCCCTTCTTGAAGTGCTTCTTCTCGGAGCCCGCAGCCGACTTTTGCAGATGGAACGGTAGTTTCCTGTTGCCTGAAAGCCTGTCTGAGGCGAAGAACTCTCTGTCAAGGTCACCACCGGCAGTTGGCAAATCTGGAATCAACGCAGACACACTCTTGTCGGAAATACCAAAGTGCGATGTCATGGAAGAGGTTGGGTCGTGCTGAGAGAATTTGAGTCTGCCGAGCTCAGATGCCAGGTCGATTTCGTCAATGTCAGCGACCTTGAAATCTGGGTTGTTGGCCTTCAGAGCGTTGATGATTTGAGTTTGTCGCAATTCGGGCAAGGCAGACAGCTTGTACAGCTGGCTGTTGAACCTTGTATTCCTCTCGTCTTCGGCAGCGTCCTCCTCCACGATCTCCAATGGCGGAGGAACACAGTAGAGCAGTTTAGCATTCACGTAGTCTTTGAGAACGTATCGAGATGCTCGCGACTCGTCTGGACTACCCTGGCCGGATCTCATGAAGCCTCTTGATCGTGCATAGGCTACCAACAGCTCCTCGGCGGTCGGAACACCGGTGCCACCTTCGTCGATGGGAAGTGTGTGAATTGAGATACCGTAGACGGCCTCCAAAAAGAACTTTGGAACACGCTTGGTGACGAGGTTGACGGGAGCAGCGTAGTCTCGCAGCTGGTCGATTGGCAGCACACCATTACAGACGAGCTCAGCGTTGGTGGTGGCAAAGTTGGGGAAAACCAGACCCGGACAGTCGCACAGCATAACCTGAGGAGTCAGCATGATTGTCTGGAAGTGTTTAGTTTTACCGGGGGTAGCTGAAACGGACACCTTCTTTGCGCCAATGAGAGCGTTAATGGTGGAGGATTTACCAACGTTAGGGTATCCGACCAGACCAATCTGCAGTCGGTCGCCTTCCTTAGCTGGCGGTGGTGCCTCAGCCATGAAAAGGGCCTCTAGCTGGTCAATAGACAGGACCCTAGTTGGGTCGTTCCTCATGACATCGTAGTTGCTGAATCTGTCTTTATCAACTTCCTCCTGGTCTTCCTGTTCAGCGATTTCCTCGGCCTCTTCATCTTCTTCGCTCTCCTCGTCAATCTCCTCCTCGCTGTCACTTCCATTCATCTCTTCTACCTCTCTTAGGGCGGTGAAAGCCGAGAAAAATGCATATCGAATGTTGTGCTCCGTGAAGAACTCTGCCCATGCCTTTCGTTGATCCAGTGTCAGCAAATCAGACTTGTTCACCAACAGTAGGTTCGCCTTTCTGGGATCGACCTCTTTGACGTAGTTCTCAAGATCTGGGGATCGGAAGAAGAGTGGGTTTCGAGCATCCACAATTTGCACAACCAAATCTGATCTCTCAACTACCCGCCACAACTGACGCCACACCTCAACATTTCGCTCAAACGGCGTCAATAACAAATCGTTATTCTCCTGAAGTATGGCCAAACCTCTTCGCCAGTCAAGAAAGGCCTCTTTTTCACGTCTGTCGAGCTCTGTCCTGCTCATCTCAGAAGTCCATCTAGGTTTTCGTGGAATCGTGAGTTCTTGGCTGTATTGAGCATGCAGTTTCTTCACCTCCTTCTTTTCCGTAACTTCTCCTCCTTGCGTGATGATTCTAATTCGCTGAGTTCGCTCAGTAGTGAAATCCTTGTCGGCCAGTTCTGCTGTGTTTAGGAAATCGTCCAATGCTCGTTCCTGGACTACTGATCTAAGCTTGACATGATTGGGCTCGTCGTTGATATCGGTTGTGTATCTCTCGGCTCCGCTGCCGGTAGGAACGCCAGATTTGATTTTGGTTCTATCGTTAACCAACGAGCGACCGAGACCGGTGGTATTCTTTGCCTTGTTCCTGGACTTGGCGCCAGGCTTCGGGCCGCTGGGTGTCTGAAAGCTTTTGGGCTTGTTAGTCTCTTTCTCACCAAAGCCTACTTACCATTTTTGTGTATAAAGTGTGAGATTTCGTTTGTAAGCTATATCTGAATTTTTCTCAGGGTTGGGGTCTGTCACGTGAGGCTTAGTTGTGATGTATGTAATGTCACGATGACCCAGCGCAACTGGGGAAGTATAACGACTGGGAGGCGCGTAGAGCGATTGGAATATCGTTGCGGCTTTCCCTCTGTTTGCATTACATCACTCCGCCTCGGTTAGCCTGTCACATCGTCATATATACTACACGGAGAGATGGCCGACGTTGTTTGGGCATTCACAATTAGTGGCGACTTTAAACAGGGGTTTGCTGCTGTGCAGGTACAGCCGCTGAATGGACACGCTGATGATAACCTGAAACTACAAATTCTGGCGTCTGACGGCGAGAATGCCTTCAGAGGCATGTTACAGCAAAAGTACCTGAAGGATATTGCCACGTTTCAAAAGCTAAAAGAGAACCCTGAGGAGTGGATAAGGATCGTCAAGTACGTTTTCCTTGGTCAGCCCTCGAGCGGTCAAGTTCTTGGTCTGGAGTTTGTTGAATTCGCAAAGAGTCTACGTTTGGAGTGCATTTTTGACGAGGAAGACGAAGATCTAGCGGTATCAATTAAACAGGTTTTCTCCAGCGACGATGGCGAAGCTGTTGTGGGCCTTGGAGAAATCAGACTCACCATGAGGCCAGAAGGTGAGAAGGGTATCGTGGACATGGGCAAGCTGTTGCACTTCACGAATCAAAAGCTCGGCCCACTAATGCTGAAACAGCTGACCAAGGATTCTGAAGTCGCGGCACTGAGGCGTAGACTGGAGGAGTTTGTTGAGCTTAAGAAGAAGGGCGACGCAGAGCTCTTGAGTCGGTTCGTGATGCTGCTCAATGAGAAGAAGGCAAAGATCAATGAATTGATCGGAGGGGCCCTCCCTGTTCAGAGCGTCAAGCGGGAGCTATCAGAACTAGAAGTCAAGGAAGAGGATAACGATTCTCGCATCGGAATTCCGGAGGGTCTGCCCGAGTCTGTAGACGCAGAGAAAATGGAGGTGGACAACAGGGACGCCACTACAGAGGAGGAGCTAACAGAGGATGAGGCGACGACTGATGAGGAATAGGGAGTATTAATGATCATTGAAATCTTTAAATGACACACTTATTATACGAGCGCGCTGCAGGGTATTTTTTCGACGTTGGGTGGCCGCGCAGGGGTTTCCACTTTTGTCACACATGCATTGTCTTACGTCTTGGCGCGCTTGCAGCCGGGATATGCTCGGCCCGAAGAGTCAACAGCATCCGAGCTGCGCTCTAAGCACTGGGCACTTACCGTCGTGCCTATGATACCGTCGGACTGGTGCTCGCTCGGATCTGTTCGGACCGTAGGTAGGCTCACACAGTATAACGATATGCTAGGGGTTTATAGTTATTAAAATTATTTAGGTTATAAGATGTATCGATAGTGTATTTTCTCGAAATCATGCTCACGTGAGTTTTCTGAAGAGCACCAGTTGAGGGTGTATAAGTGAGATTAACTCAGAAGCAGCCTCCCGCGGCGCCCCGAGGATTATTAGAGTCGAGAATAAATACAGTCTATCTACTTTTAGCTATGCACATGCTTCAGTTTTCGGTCTTTTCTGGAGCTGCCTCAGCGTCCTTAGGCTGCTTAGGCTGGGCCTGTGGGATTCGCTTGTTAGTCAATGTCAATGCAACGAGGAAGGCAATGCCCAAGAAGGCGAGGGCCATGTACATGACGTCGTGGAAGGCATCGACGAACGCGTCCTGAACCTGAGTGGCAGTCTCCTTAGGCAGCGACTGGATGAGTCCTGGGCTATTGAGCAGCGCGTCGGCGTCAGTACCAGCTGGCAAGGTGATTTCAGCAATTTTGGTTCGGAAGACAACAGACTGGATGGTCTGTCCCACACTGGATCCGATAACACCACCCATGGCTCGGAAGAAGGCGGTCATGGAAGTGGTGATGAGGACACCACCGTTCTGCTTTGGAGCGGCCACCTGGGCGTTCAGCAGGATAGACTGGAACATGCAACCGATACCGACACCGGCAATGATTAGGTAGCCGATTCGCTTACCGGCGGAGGAGTATTGGTCCAGGGTGGAGATCAAGCCTACTCCGATGATGTTGAGGATCAAGCCGGCCAGGGCGAATGGTTTGGTGTATCGGGTCTTGGACACACTGATACCGACAGCCATGGAGAAAACGACGACGGAGATGACTAGTGGAAGAAGAGAAATACCGGAGTGGAAAGCATCCTCGTTCTTGACGACCTGGAAAAAGGTTGACAAGTATAGGATGAGGGCCATGAAGGCGCCGAACAGGAAGAAGAAGGAAATGCATGGAGCAAGGACTGTCCAGTGCTTAACCACAAACCATGGAAGCATTGGGTGCTTACAGATGGTGAAGTTGTAAACAACGTAGGCGATAACCAAAATGCCACCCACGACGAAGAAGGAAATGACAATGGGGCTGTTCCATGGGTCGGTAGAGGAACCAAAAGTAAGAGCCAGCAAAACCAAAACAAGTCCGGAAGTCATCAAGACCATTCCAATGTAATCGACCTGCTTGAGCTTTTCCTTGAGAGATCCTCGTGGGAGCGGTGGGTTGAAGAACCACCAGATGCAAGCGAGGGCAATGGCACCAAATGGCAGGTTAATGTAAAAACACCATCTCCAGGAAACGTTGGAGGTGAAGGCTCCTCCGACCAGCGGGCCCACGACTGAGGCCAGACCAAACGAACCGGCAACGAGACCTTGAGCAATACCTCGCTTCTCTAGAGCAACGATTTCAGTCAGAATCATAAACACCATGACTTGGATACCACCACCACCGACACCGGCTAGGACTCGGCCTCCAATGAGCATGTTCATGGAATTGGCCAGGGCACAAACCAGTGAGCCGAGCTCGAATAACACAATGGAAACCAGCATTGTGTACTTTCGGCCAAAAATCATGGAAATCTTACCCCACGACAAGTTAAGCACAGCGGTTGGGAGCAGGAAACCAGTCGCAACCCAATTAATCTTGCCAAAATCGTGAAACTTGTCTCCAACCGTCTGTAGTAGAGTAGCGACAATAGTCTGATCCAGGGCATACAAAAACATACTAATCAGAAGAGAAAACCCACACAGAAGCAATGGAGCTCCGTGCAAAACCTGATCCTCAGCGGTGGTTCCGTCTCCAGCACTCTCTATCTCTTCAGCCGGAACATTAGCGTGTGTGTCGCTGTCATCCTTGATGCTCTGATTAGAAGTGTGGGTATAGACAGGAGTCTCGCTCTCTCGAGCCTCCTCCTTAAGCGACCTTTCGTCTAGTGAGGCCATCGTATGCTGTTTGTAGCTGCTGTGTGTTGTATAAATTTGTGCTATGCCCTACATTTTATACTGGCGATAACATTGCTTTTTCAAAAACAAATCTTTCGGATGCCACTCCGAACCCAGACCGGGTGTCCGCCGTGCCTCACAACCCAGTGCGCACCTATTCTCCCAATGTGCCCTACCCATTTTAGTCAAATCGGCTTTCCGAAAGGTTGGCGGCTGGTGAGGGCAATATACCCGTGTCGGTAAGATCGACGATCACCGTTTATTATCACTAGTCATCAAGATTGATCACGCCGTCACGCTCTCAGTCTCGCGCTCAGTAATCTTTACCTTTACCCACGTAAAAGTGTTTTAAAACGTCTATTAATTCATGCGCTGGATCTAGCTGCCCTGCTCCTCGCTGCATAAGGCACAAGGACCAGGTTCCGAATATTTGCCCAACGCAAACATCCTAGCTTACAAATCATAGCGGAGGTCGCCACCATCTGATTTGCTCTTCCGAACTCTCATCGGGCGGTTATCCGTAATGGCGTCGGCTTACCGACATGGGTCACGTGACCCGGGATTGCGACGTTAAGGTTCGTGTCCGGCTACGTGTCTGGTCGCGGGGTCAGACAGTCGAGGGAGCAATACGTAGACGCGAGGGCACGTAGCCGGTGAGAAAGAATAGAGATGAGAACAACAGGTTAAGCGGTTCAGTGTGATATAGGTGTGGGCTAGCGCAGAGCAAAGACTAATTGGGTACACGGCGCGGATCAGATAAGAGTCGATCCGACGCCGTCACGGGTGCCCGAAATGGAGAGTTTCATCGGGGAAGGTTAAGCATAGATTATAAATCAATTGCACTGAATTGAGCACTTAAAAAACTTTACGAGGTTCATTGATGTGCGTCTGGCCGCTAATAATCGGTGACGTCACATGGAGTCATTAGAATTGCCACCCGATGTCAACATGAATTTATTTGCTACCGTCTAGGTTACCGTTCACTTACCGCCGCGTTAATCTCAGAATCAATGCTACAATACCCGTCACGTGAGACGCAATGCAGGTCGGCAAAATTTTTCAAGTCATAATGCATGCCAAGTAGCCCTCGACTTCGTGGGGGCAGATAAGTGGGCGTTAGATTACAGAGATTGTGAGATAGTTTTGTGTGAGCGTTTGCAGTATGGACAGTTTAGGACAGCACCGCGGTGTTGCCCGAGAAACCAATCTTGGCTCGCACGCAGGACGTTATATCTGGCCGGGTATATCAGCCCCGTGGTTCAGGGGCGTACAACATCCGACGTCTCGCCGCGGCTTTAACGGCGGCAACGGAAACAACGGAGACAATGCCACGTGCCGGTAAATCATTATGCCGCCCAGGTTCCGGCAAGCCATGTGTGTTTTAGATTTGCAGCGACACAGAGCTACGGTGGCAACTACCGACATCATGGTGGTGATCTGTTACCAGGTACAACCGTTGGTGGTGGGTACCTTGCTCACTATACAAAGCGAATGGTACACAATGGCTTTGTTGAGGTGTAACATTTCTGACTATGGCGCGCTGTTATCCGACCGCTATAGCCAGGATAACTCAGTTATTCCAGGTCTCTATGGCCACTTCAGACGGAAGCCCTGTGGCGCAACGGTTTTCCGAGACCGAATCGGCACAGACACCCAACGTAGTCACATATTAGCGTGCTAGGGTTACGTGGTCATGTAAGGGACGGTAGCGCCGTTCATCATTCACGGCTACAGAGACAGAGATCTGAGATGACAGTGAGTCACGTTATTCTGAAACTCGGAAGCCCGATGTAATGTCGGATGGCAATAACCCGGTTATGCGGTTTATCTGATCCGACGTTCTCGGCCACCCGACACTAACAGGGAACACCCCGTACAGCTTGATGACACATGTAGCTTGATGGGATATATAGACTCACAGATGTATCACCGAAGGTGAAGCGCTAATTGGGACTGCAACAGACACTTGTCAGCAGTTGACAGTTAGTTACTGCCCACGTCACATAGAATGCGCTCGGTCTGGTACCCGCTAAGTGCCTTTGCCTGGATCCGGAATGGTACTCAAAGTATATGCACCACCCCCAGAACGCTCAATCTGATCTATACGCATCAGGAGAACCTCATCGTGCGGCGCGCCACAGAGATATTCCGGTTTGGGTGCAATGTCTTGGTTCTATCTAACGGCTAGCTTGCATAGAAGCGCGCCAACAGCTTAGTCATGGGCCAAGGATGCCCGCATATGTCAGGGCGACATTGATAAGACTTCCCGGTGACTAGCTGTAGCAGTGGTGGGCGGGTAGCCCAGTGAAGCGACTATACCCGAGCAAATCGCCGGTCAGTAAGAGATCAGATTCAAATAGAGCGAGAATATGTGTATACGGTGTATACTTGATGAGGCTACAGTGGTCTGCGGGCTGTTCGATGGGAAGTTCTCCCTTGGATGAGAAGCTTGTCAGCCGCTTCCGGTCGTTCCGGACCCACAAATCAAGCTAACAACCCACACCAAGGCACGCGCTTACACAAACACAAATGCATTGAGGCAGAACTGCTCTGTCCACAAGAATCTGACGGGACTCCGAAACGACACCGATCAGTTCTGTCATGGTGTACCTGAAAGCGAAACGAACTCAAACCCGAATAGGAAACATCTGCCCAAACGAGCCACAGCCGGTCATCGGTGGGCATGCACCACACGCAATTCTGAGGTTCACGGCCCCTCAGACCGTTTCCCTCACAGTGAATACACACACTTGAATCCAACTCGCCTCTAGCAATCAGGCTACCTCGGCAACTCCAGGCTAGCTGTGTCGTATCCCAACTTTACTCCTCACGTCCACCCCGCATGCATCTACACAGCTGTATAACACTGCATCGGCTATAGCACGCCAATCACGTTATCTGTCATCGCTGGCGCACGCGTCAATGGCGTGACCCAACGGTGCGGTACTGATACGTCGCAATACGGTTCATGCTTGCGTGGCCCGTGCCTATTCGCTGGCCAGTGATACTATGGGGTCCTCCACCCGACTGTGTGTGTATGCAGTGGCCTCGCCTCGCTCGCCTACTGACGCCACGGAGAAATGTACCTTACGCGAGGGGAGCGTGTCTGCATGTCTTGGCCTGACACGCATCAAATATTCATCACCGTCCCCTGTTGGCCAAAACACGCAGATCAGTCGTCACCAAAAATCCTCTAGTGAACGATGCATTGCAGGCCATCACGATGCTGTGGGTCGCCGTTTTCCTGGCAAGAAATTAACTATAGCGCCGCGCGCGACACAGGGGTAACTCAGGTCCTCATCACACCGAAGAGCCATGCTGAGTATAAGTGGTCACGTATAGCTGGTGGTGCCAGCTACTGTAACAAGGACAATGACTGTCTATACTACGACTGTAGTGCTGTGGATGAAACAACTTGTACAGTAGCTTATTTCGCCTGATCTATAGTGGTGCCGCGCGTGTTATGGGCGCACGTTTAACGGTCTAGCCATTAGTGGTACTAGGCTATGACACGTAGCACCAACAGTGGGGAAAAGAGTACTATCTAAAAAGTATTCAATCATTATGAGAATCCAATTTCTCAACCACCTATATCTAACGCCCGGTCTATATTTACTAGTTGTGTTTTGTTTTTCTTGGGCGTGCGCACTAGCCCCTTAAGACACTCCAAAACACATCCGAGCAATAGATGTACTTAGTCTCCTCCCACCATCTTTGACTTTCGTTTCTTTCTTTTCAAGTCACTCGTTTAGACTCTTAGGACATTCGTTCACACTTCGCTTCACACTACAAACTTCGACACTTTGCTATTATTATTCGCTATCAACAACCGCCTATTAAGAGCCCACCGCCCGCTACACGATACCCATGAACGGCTTCTCACCAATGTCCCAGTATGAGCTGCAGTTCACGCCTCTGCTGCCCTCGCAATTGCTCATGGGCTCACCTTTCCAGCCCGGCACTCCGGCCATGTCGCAGTTTGGTTCCTTTGGTGGCCCTGCCACCCCTGGTTTCTCGCCAGCGACTGACCAGTTTGGCGCCTCCTATCTCCAGCACCAGTACTATGCCACCTCTATTGATCTCGAAAACCGACCAAGGACTGTCTACTTGGGCAACATCCCCCCTGAGACTTCCCCTGAGGAGCTGCTGAACCACGTTCGATCCGGCATCATTGAGTCTGTCAAGATGGTGCCAGAAAAGAACTGCGCCTTCATCTCCTTCCTGGACCACTCCTCTGCTGCCCACTTCCACTCGGACGCTATGCTCAAGCGGCTCTCCATCAAGGGCCAGGAAATCAAGATCGGCTGGGGTAAGTCCATGCCGGTCTCCCCCACCGTCTCTATGGCTGTCTCTCAGGACGGCGCCTCCAGAAACGTCTACCTAGGAAACCTTCCGGATGATGTCACCGAGGAGCAGATCCGAGAAGAGCTCTTCAAGTTTGGCCCCATTGACACTATCAAGCTCGTCCGAGAGAAGAACATTGGTTTTGTCCACTTCCTCAACATTGCCACGGCCATCAAGGTCACCCAGCAGCTGCCAAACGAGCCCCAGTGGGCTAGTCGAAAGATCTTTTACGGAAAGGACCGATGCGCTTACATTTCCAAGACTCAGCAGCAGAACGCTGCTCAGTACCTGGGAATTACCCCTGGCTACGAGCACCTGTTGGCGCATGCTGACCGAGAAATGCTCTCGGCGGCTCTGGCCCAGCAGTCGGCCGCCGCCGTGGCGGTGGCTACCACCGCCGGCGGTGCCAACAACGTTGGTAACCGAACTGTATACTTGGGCAACGTGCACCCAGAGACCACCATTGAGGAGATTTGCAACGTGGTCCGAGGTGGTTTGCTCCACAACATTCGATACATTGCCGAGAAACACATTTGCTTCGTGACATTTGTCGACCCTACTGCCGCTGCGCAGTTCTTTGCCATGGCCAACCTCCAGGGTCTGGCTATCCACAACCGACGACTCAAGGTTGGTTGGGGTAAGCACTCTGGTTCTCTTCCAAATGCTATTGCCTTGGCTGTCACCGCCGGGGCCAGTCGAAACGTTTACATTGGAAACATCGACGATAACTGGCCCGAGTCCAAGCTCCGACACGACTTCTCCGAGTACGGTGAAATTGAGCAAATCAACTTCTTGCCAGAAAAGTCTTGCGCGTTTGTCAACTTCACCAACATCACCAATGCCATCAAGGCTATTGAGGGTATTAAGCAGAAGGAGGACTACGCGCAGTTCAAGATCAACTTTGGTAAGGACAGATGTGGAAACCCTCCGCGACAGTTGGCTCACAAGAACGCCTCTAACGAGAGCGCCTCTGAAGACGGCGGCAGCCCTGGAACCAACGGCGAGTACTACGACAGAATCAGCGGTAGCCTGAGCACCAACAACGTTCTGGCACGGTACTTGGCGCAGGCGCAACGGGAACAGTACATGTACGCTGCTGCGGCCGCTGTTGTCAACACTCACCCGGTTGAGAGCGGTAACAGTTCTGGTTCTGAGGCCAAGAGCAACTTGGCCAACAGACGCCGGGCTAAGAAAGACAAGACAAAGGATGAGGAGGAAGAAAAGGAGGAGAGTAAAGAGGAGAAGACTGAGGTCCTCGGTTTGGCCATTGAGACTGAAACCAAGGAAGATAAGGAGACCAAAGAGTAGCGCAGGAGCACCTTTGCTCACTCGGTCCCTTCGGACCATTGTCAAATTAGTTTTGGTTGTTTTTAGGTGTGGTTGTACTAATTTTGGTATACAATAAACATTAGCGTCTTAAAGTGTCGTGGGCGTGTTTCGACGCCATACAAAAAGTCTTAGAATGGGATGAGATGTGTCTCTGTTAGAGTCATGTCTTGCTCTATTAAACTTTAAATCAGAATACAAATAAATATCCAACATTAATCATAGTTCAGCCGGTGGCAAAAAGCCTGGTATAGCAGCTCGCAGTGAGCCGGGTTAGTTGGTGCCCAAGTCGAGCTTTAAGAGCCGTGCTAGAGTAGCTCGCTTGATTGCTCACTGACTACTATTGTCAAGAATCTCTTCCTCCAGCTGCCACTCGTCAATCTCCTGGAACTTTCGCTTAATCTCGTCCAGCTTCGTTGAATCAACGTTTTCTCTCTCTTCGACCTTTACCTTTTTTGTCTTTCGCTTCTTGGTATCATATTCCTGCTCGCTCTCTTCATCAAACTCCTCCTCGGACTCTTCCACTTCCGCAGCCTCCTCATCGGCGTGGTAGGACTTTCTCCTGGGCATTCTATCCAGCAGCTCCTCACGCGTCAGCTGCTTGAGCGGCATTCGCACCGGCTTGGAAATGACGTTGTGGTTGTATTTTTTTGGTGATTTCTGTGGCGATGCTGCTGGAGACGACCTCGATGGAGTTGAGAACATAGAATCTTCGTAAATTACAATGTCCTCGTCCTTGTGGATGCGCGGCGCCTTTGGCTTGACCTTCATTTTGGTCTTTGACAAGCCAAAGACGTCATCATCGTTGAACGGGTCCTCTTGGATCGTGTGAAACTTGAGCTTGCGCGCAGGCGACACGGAAAGGACAATAGATCGCCCCGACTTTGTGCTCTTACGCGGCGTAATGTTTTCCTTTTGCGGTGAGTTTCCGACCGAGCTGAGCCCAGTGACCTTGGGACCCGGCTTGAGCTGGTGCTTCTTGCTAGGCGTAGAGGTGAATGGGATGGCGTTCTCGTCGTTTTCCTCATTGTCTTCGAAGATTGTCGATACCTCAGAGATTGTTCCTCTTCGTGATCGCGTTGGTCGCGTCATATTCAACCCCAACCCCGGCCCCGCCAGCGGCTGGTTTAGTCGTTTTCGCACTGGTCGCGGCATGCTGAAACGTAAAAGTGATCAGTGACTCTATCAGTAGCTTGCGGAAATCTAATAGTGTGGGCGCTAACTTGTCGCCTAGTGGGCAACCTGGTGATCTAGGCGCGTTGGGACAGTAGGGTAAGGGTGATCGGCACGTTTAATGAAGTAAGCGGGGCTAGGGTTCTGGGTTGGGGTACGTAACCGCTGGGACCGATAAGATTTAGCTCCGAGGTGATTCATATCCACGATAGCATGACTGTGGAGAACGAGCAGAGTATCACTGTCCCGGGAACTGAGATCCGGGGGCTGTTGACTATTCCACAGGCCCGTGACCAGACCCGAAAAGAAAGTGGTAGAGTTATCATCATTTGCCACGGACAGGGCGGTCACAAAAACTACTGCTATCAGAAGCTGTTGGCGGAGTCATTGACAAGGGTTCACGACTATTATACGTTTCGGTTCGACTTTAGTGGATCTGGTGACTCTGGCGAGGTGCCCGACCCCAAGAAGGGTAGACTTATAGATGGAGATGTGGACGATATCAATAGTGCCGTCAAATACCTTACTAAGGACCGGAACTTGGCCCTGGCTGGTCTCGTGGGACACTCCCGAGGAGCATATGCTTGTTTTCTGTGGGCGGTAGCGCATCAGAACGAATACAAGATTCCATCTGTTGTGAACTGTGCAGGGCGATTCCGACACCGAGGTTCCATGGAGCGAATCAATGAAATGCTACCGGACTCCCAGAAGAATGGAGGTTTTTGGCAAAAGATGTACAGACATGGGGACTATAAGGATGTCTGGGTTCCGTATCATGAAGTGGTTTACAACGCAACGACTTACCCGGATGACTACATTGAGAGCCTGGACAAATCAATTGATGTCTTGTCAATCTACGGTACCAAGGACCATATTGTTCCACTCAGGGACGCCGACTTGTTTGCCGAGAAACTTAAAGACCAGAATGTGTTGAGACTGGTTCAGGACGCAGATCACAACTACTACCAGAAGGTGGAGACGGACGGGGAGAAGGTCAAAGTCAATCACAATCCTCGCGTAGTTGAGATTGTGACTGAGTGGTTTTCGCCTGAGTACGAACGCAACAGATGGCTCAAGCACCACGCTGCGGGTCTAGTCCCGCGGTTTAAGGACGTTGAAGGTGTCGCGAACTTTCGAGACTTTGGAGGGTACCAAACTAAGAACGGCGGCATTGTTCGACCTGGCGTCATGTTCAGATGCGCGCTGCCAATGCTGATGACCAAAGATGGCATGGATACTGTGCGCAAACTCGGCATCAAGAAGTTCTTTGACTTTAGATCTATCAATGAGACGGAGAGACAGCCATCGCCGGAGATTGCGGGCGTGGACCGGGAATGGGTGCCCGTGTATAGAAACCAGGACGCGTCCCCGGTGGCCATGGCAGAGCACAATAAAAAGTTCCTGGACCCGCTCACTGGGTTCAGCCAGACATACCACAACATTCTCAGCAGGGCTGGACCTGCCTATCGAGAGGTCTTTTTACACATTCGAGACCGGCCTGAAGACGGTTTCGTGATTCACTGCAGTGCTGGCAAAGACCGAACTGGTTTGGCTGCGGCTTTGATCCTGCTTCTGCTGGGCGTTGATAATGATACTGTTGCTCGGGACTATGAGCTGACTACTTACGGCCTCAAGGACGAGCTGCCCAGATACATGGCCAAGCTTACCAAGGGCTCAGACGACCCCGAGTTCCTTGGTGCCTTTGCAAAGCTTCTGTCCAGCACTCACGACACCATGCTAATGGCCATTGATATGATTAACGTGGACTTTGGTGGACCAGAGGCCTACATGAAGAATTACTGCCACCTGAAGGATGACGACATTGCAAAGATTAAGAAGAATCTGCTGGTCTCGTCTGAGTGGACTGGTTGGAAGTACATGCTTTAGCGACCCAGACTCCGAACTAGATTTGTACATACCACTAGCATATTCACCTACAACACGTTCAGAAAAATACTACCCTTACCCTAATAAAACTAGGGCTGGTGCGCATTTCACGTCAGTACTTGCTGTACTGTATACGCAGACACTTGAGTGATCAGGTAGTCCACTGTAACCTTATAAGTAGTTTCCCCTCTTCAGGGTAATGCCCATGTAATTGCCGCCTGCAGCTCTATATAAGAACAAGAGCTGCTGATAGCACTGTGAAACATACCAGCCACATGGTACTAAAACAACGCAGTGTGCGACGTACAACTCTACAGGAAGCCGAGAGGATAAGTGTGAGTTTAGCATTTACTTAGTCGCGTCTTGTGTAGCCCAACACATGTTACAGCGCAGATAGGTGCAGTGCGGCGCAGAGGCAGACCCAAGATTGCTACCAGCGGTGTCCATACTGACATAGATGGCTCAAGAGGTGTCCTTTTACTTTGACGACGGCAGCGAGCACCGGAAGGTAGCGCTTGCTGGCGAGTTTACCAAATGGCAGCCTGAGCCAATGCATGTGGTGACTGGTACGCAATTTACCAGGGCGGTGCTTCTGGAGGCTGGACGGAGCTATATGTACAAGTTTGTGGTGGACGGGGAGTGGGTTTTGGCTCGGGATAGGCCAACGGGTACGTTATGTCAGAAGCACGGGGCACTACTGCGTGCTGTGTCTCTTTAGCGACGAGCTGAGTAGACATGGGAGTCACATGACTGATAATAAGCGAGATTGAGCTTTCAAGGGATATTATAATCCATGTCGATCTGAGGACGAGGTGAGGCGATGGCTAACATAGTGGATGACCAAGGCATTCTGAATCACATCATCTCAGTGGAGGCGCCACTGTCAGAGAACGGGGGTAAGTAAGGCAGAGAACTCATACTGGAGCGCTCGAGTATCGCTGAGTATCGCTGAGTATCGCTGAGTACTTGAACTAACTAGAATGCTCCACACTCTACACCAACTCCAGCTCAAGCAAAGTGTCCAAGTACGGCACGCTATCCGACGATGCCGAGAGTAGCACAGTCAACAGGGCCCGTTGTGGGGTTTTGGGCATGCTGCGCTCGTTCTTCGCCCAGATCTTTGGCTTCTTTGGATCTTTTTTCAGCAGGTCCTGAACACTCCTGAGCAAGGCGTTAATGACGTTGACTGGCGAGATGAGCTAAGACTATTGGCACGCTATAATTAGTGACGAGAACATGAACTTTACTGTTAGGCGCCTGATGTAGAGCGGGTCGTATCAACGGGAAACTTGTTTATCTTGCGGACGCTGTGCACTACGCCTGGCATGGTCGGAGCATCTCATCAAGGCGCGCATGTCTCACTCCGTTGAGCCGCAGTTTAATTTCGAATGCAATCAAACCTACTCGGAGAAGCATTCGCTATGCCCAGGAAGTTACACGTTTTGATACAGAGCCATGAACTGGGTAGGGATCGCGATTTTGGCGGCAGTGTGCACGGCCGTCAGGCCACTGCCTCCACACACCGATTTCAGCGGCGACCCCTTCCAAGTACCCATATCGCTGGATTCCCCGCCAGAATGGATACCACATAGGCCACATGTCATAGCACCGCAAGCAGGGTCACAGTCAGATGGGCCTATACAAACAAACAAATTCTATGGTAACATGCTGGTAGGGCGGCGGCAGGACCCCGTGTGGACGCATCCGTACGGACTTTGGTGGAATACAGAGCCGGGCCGAGAAGGCATAGCCATCTCACAAACGTCGCACCACCACTGGCACGAGATTTCTGACCAAGGAAAAAACAGAGTTCAAATGATCAGGGGAGCCGGCAAGGTCGAGTCGCTGGTGCTAAGCGCGAAGGAGTTTGCTCCTTACAAGTACCAGTTCAGCACAGGGAAGTACGACCACATGTCCGTATCTGTCAATTTCACAGTCAACGGTCGCCCAGATTCGCTTATGCATATGCCTCTGACCCTAGGCATGGGGTTCGTGAGTGCCATTTACAACAACGTCATCCCAGAAATCTCTTCACGAATGGGCATACATCACTTTGAAAAGGTCCACTGGACACGACCAATAGATAAATACCGGCTAAGGCTAGGAAATGGAGCTACCTGGCTGCTTTACGCATCTTTTCTCAGACCATGCAAACCCCACACCTCTACGCGGCTTCCCAAACCCTCGTTACTCAAGTTGGTTGATGGGAAGATTATATCCTCCAGTCCTGCTAGGCACATGCTCGTTCAGGTCGCTCTATGTCCTCATCTAACCCACGAACACATCTACGATTCGGCCGCCGGAATGTACTTGAAGTCAGCAAAGGTTTCAGCTAACGTGATATCCAAGGACGTTAGTACAGTCACATACAAACTAGACTACCAAACGGGTGGTCACAGCAGCTCTAAGAAGGCGCTCATATTTGCACTTCCACACCAAGTCGACTCTTTCACGCCAGAAATGTGCAGGACAGCCACAGACATCACGCTCCAGTCAACTGTCTTTGGCCTAGTCACCGCATGTCTAACGAATCATATCGAAATGCAGGAAAGTGATCTGCCTACTGGTATCGGCTTCCTGCCCTGGTCGCCCAGAAGCGGTTCGCCATCGCTGCCGCAGAACAATGACAAGCAGTTTCAGGCGACAATATCAAAGAGATATCCCCAAGCCTTGCTTGAAACCCTCGGAAACGTCTTTGGCCTTGAATTCAACTATTACATCTTTGCGCAGCTCAATTTGGGAACAATGTATTTTGGCGGAAAGACGCTTGGGAAGTACGCCTATATGGCGCTCGTGGGACGGTACATTCTCCATCGATCAAGCGATGAACTTCTACCAGGTTTTGAGAACCTCAAGAATGCATTTGCCATGTTCAAGGAAAACAAGCAGTGGTTTCCCCTCTTCTATGACACCACGTGGAAGGGTCTGGTGCCATCGTCGGGTATGCACGACCAGTTTAGCGATTTTGGAAGCATGTACTACTGCGACCACCACTTTCACTTTGGGTACTTTGTCCACTCCGCGGCCATCATTGCAATGCTGGATAAGGATATTGGCGATGGAACGTGGCTCGAGCAGAACAAGGATTGGGTCAACTCGCTCATCAGAGACGTGGCCAACCCCTCGCACGCAGACCAGTACTTCCCAGTGTTTAGGACATTTGACTGGTTCACGGGAAAATCCTGGGCCACTGGTCTCAGAGAAACCGAAGACGGTAAGGATGAAGAATCGTCGTCTGAGGACTATCACTTTCTGTATGGCATGAAGTTGTGGGCGCGTGTCATCGGCGATGGAGCCATGGAGGCAAGAGCAAACGTTATGCTCGCAGTGATTCGCCGTTCATTAAACATGTACGTGCTGTACTCGGACGACAACAGGGTCATCATACCACAGATGAAAGAGAACAGAGTCAGCGGTATTCTGTTTGAAAACAAGATCAGCTATACCACATATTTCGGTCTCAACAAGGAGTTTATCCATGGCATCCATATGCTGCCGACAACGCCCATCTCAAATTATGTGCGAGGACCAGACTTTGTCAAGAAGGAATGGGAAAACATTTGCGAGCCCATCATTGACTATGTCGAAACTGGATGGAAAGGCATTTTGATGCTCAATAAGGCAACATTCGACCCTCAATCTGGGATAGACTTTTTTGGGTCACCTGGGTTTCAAGACCGGTGGCTTGATAACGGCATGTCGAGAACCTGGTCCCTGGCGTTCGCGGGCGGGTTGTTGTAGTCGAAAAGACTGCCCAGTCATTTTGTGTTAGTGTACATTAGTGTTGATGCAATATTGTCATATCGTCAGGTCTTGTAGATGAAACAGACTCCAAAGATGTCGCACCACCGTTTCACTTGGTCCTGGTCTATGTCTAGATGGTGCGCGGTCTGTAAAAACAATGTGAAGTCCTCGATAACAACGGGCTGATATTGCAGGATGTTCTCATACCATTTCGCAGTCTCATCTTCCTGCAGGTGTTTTGGGTTCTGTTTCAAGCATATGCTTATGCGTTTGTTGATTAGAGTCTCCATCTGTTGCTGTGTGTGTTTTAGTTTTGGTGTCCCTGGGTCGGAGTCGTCCACGTATTCCTCCAGTACTGGCGAGTCTCCAAAGTCCTCCATGTTCAGACTCTGTAGCTTTTCAATCATCAACTGTTTGGTTCTCTGGGGCTTGAATCCGTACTTCTCCATGAGCTGTCGAAGCTCCTTCGCTGACATTTTATTGTAGTCCACCAGTTTAAAGATCGGCTCTCTGTCATAGTCGGAATCCGGGATCCCGAAGCTCGCAGTTGATACTGTGTCAGACGATATCGTGACGGTATCGCCTATAATCATTGAAGTGTCGGCTTCATCGTCTGTAATCACAATCACCTCATCGTGGTCGTCGTGAATTGAAATGATCGAAGTGTCGAAGTCCGGGGTATCGTGGAGTGTCATTAGTGTTTCGGCGTTAAAATCTTCCGGTACGTGTGCTGAGCTGTCCCAGAGCGAGCTGCCGCTGGATTTCCTGCCAAAATAGCGTCTTTTGAATGGAGGAAAGACAACCTTGAGGACGGCAATGTGGGCAACGCCTTTCCGAGGAGAAACAACGCTTGGCTGAAGCGGCTGTTTTTTTCGCGTCGTCTGCTTGAACTGCTCCCTAAACTTGCCCGGTTTACCTGAGATCACGAGGATGTTCTTGTCTGCAACAAGCACTGCCTGCTTCTTGGTTCTCGGTTTCCTTTCCTTCTTGTCCTTTGGCTGTTCAACGCGTGTCGGGCGGTTAACTGATGTCTCTTTCAGAACTCGCGCTTCTTTCGGCTGGTATATGAAGTGATCTAAAAGACCAGACACTTCCATACCGGTCAGGTGCTATCGGCGATATAAATACATATGACGCTGAGGAATGAAAGTTAGAGTTTTGTTTTTGTCTTCTCACCTGCAGGTGCGCTCCCACCGATAACGATATCGCCATCGCCACTTCTGCTCGCGCACTCTGGCACCGTCTTTGTTACAGGCTAAACAACTTACGAGCTACTAGCTGCTGGTAGTACTGTAAGATGATTGAAGAACAGCAACCGCTGCTCCGGCGGCCTAGGCTGGTGAGCCGGTTCACATGGGCTCGTATGACAGCGTTTGTGACTGTCGGAGTCCTCTTCATGGTGGGATGGTCTCTGGTCTTTGCCCCGCGGACATCGCTAGGCAGAGATTGGCGAAGACTTCATAGCAACCGTATCACCTTCTCCGAGGTTGAACGAATTCTTCTGAGCTCGATTAAGCCCGAGAACCTCAGAGAATGGAACTACAAGTACACTCAATCACAGCACCTGGCGGGCCAAGGCTACGACCTTGTGGAGTTTACCAAGGACAAGTTTGAAGAGTACGGAATTCACAGCGTCATTGAGACCTACGACGTTTATCTCAATTATCCGCACGACCACGCCGTCAACTTGCTCAACGAGGACGGTAGCGTCAAGTTCAGTGCAAGCTTGAAGGAAGACAAGCTCAAGGACGACCCCACTTCGAACCTAGACGACGAGGACCTGGTGCCCACCTTCCACGGCTACTCGGCTTCTGGAAATGTTACTGGAAAGCTCATCTACGCAAACTATGGCCGAAAACAAGACTACGACCTGCTAGTGTCGAAGGGCGTCGACTTTAAGGACAAGGTCGTCATTGTGAGGTACGGACACAATTTCCGGGGCCTCAAGGTGAAGTTTGCTGAAGAGCTCGGCGCCTCGGCCGTGCTTATCTACTCTGACCCTGCAGAGGACAGAGGTCTTACCGTCAAGAATGGATACAAGGCGTATCCAGATGGACCTGCTAGGCAGCCCTCTTCGGTTCAGCGAGGAAGCGTACAGTTTCTGTCCTATGCGCCAGGCGACCCTACCACTATAGGTAGACCCAGCAAGGGTAAAGTGCACAGAGACGACCCTTCTGGACATATTCCTTCTATTCCTAGTATTCCCATCAGTTATGTTGATGCGATCCCCCTGTTGGAGCAGCTCAACGGTAAAGGTTTGAAGGGCAAGCACCTTGAAGGTAACTGGGTGGGCGATTTGGACGAGTTTGACTACAGCGTTGGGCCCTCTGACCTCGAGGTACATGTCTTCAACAGCCAGGATTATGATATTCGACCTATTTGGAACGTTATTGGCCGAATCGATGGTGTCATTCCAGACGAGGTTATCATTATTGGCAACCACAGAGACTCTTGGGTGACTGGCGGGGCTGCCGACCCCAACAGTGGCTCTGCTGCTCTTATAGAGCTTGCCAGAGCTTTTGGCATTCTGCTCAAGTTGGGCTGGCGACCAACGCGTACTATCATGCTTGCGTCGTGGGACGGTGAAGAGTACGGTTTGCTGGGCTCTACTGAATGGGGAGAGGATCACGCAAAATACCTGAAGGGCCATGCACTTGCATACATCAATGTCGACAGCATCTGCACTGGCCGGTTTTTTGGGGTCCAAGCTTCCCCGCTGTTACAGGACGTGGTCAAGAACATTACCAAACGAATCACAAACTTTGAGGGCAATGGAACTTTGTATGAGGACTGGGAGGCACAGAAGGGTTCTGTTAGCTTTGCGCCACTGGGCTCTGGAACTGACTACACAGTTTTCCAGGATTACCTCGGTATTGCCTCTGTTAATCTCGAGTTCGATGCCACTGACAAGATTTACCACTATCACTCTAACTACGACTCGTTCCACTGGATGGATACGATTGGTGATCCAGGATTTAAATGCCACGCTGTTGCGACCAAGCTCTGGGCTCTGCTGACTGCCACCCTAGCCGAGAGTGGTTTGGTTTTGTTCAAGACTGAGCCATACAGTGAGCTTCTGCATGACTACAGCAAAGAGCTTCTCAAGGAGCTAGAAAAGGATGAGTACAAGGACCTGTACAAGGCTACGCGAGGCCAATTCGAGGCATTGAAGAATCAGATTGATGAGTTCGCCTTGGTTGCTCGCAACTACGACGATTACACCAAGGCTCTGGAGGACGAGTCGACGGTGGAATACCCATGGTATGACTTTGCAAAGAAGCTTGCGCTGTTGTTCAAGATTAAGGTGGCCAACAATAAGCTCAAAAAGCTGGAGCGACTGTTCTTGCACGAGGATGGTCTGGACGGCAGACCATGGTTCAAGCACGTTGTTTTTGCGCCAGGACGATACACGGGTTACGCTGGCGCCATTCTCCCGGGGCTGCTTGAGGCCATTGAGGATAGAGATATCGCGAGAACCACAAAGTGGTGTAATGTGATCAAGTCGTGCTTGGTTGGCGTGACTGAGTTGTTGTCCTAATACAAGCGAAGCTCCTGCTGTATACGCGACATACGACAGAATAAACGTTGAATGAATTATTTAATTGTGCAGCGCGTACTGTAGACTGCGCTTTGGGGTGACGCGTCGCGTCGCGTTCGCGTCTAACCTAACCCTCGTGCTCCAGCGAAGTTCGCGAGTCGCGTTCACACCGACATATACAGCATCACCATGACTGAGCCGGTTTTGGGTAAACACGAGCGGGATTCGGACAAGGAGAACGAGGCTCTTCTTCCTCCACGGAAAAAGACCAAGGAACAGCGAGAGGAGGAGAAGCGAATCGAACGTAAACAGAAACAGGAAGCTGAGCGGTTAAAGAGGGTGCAGCGTGAGCAGGAACGTGAAGCTGAACGACAGAGAAAGGAATTGGAGAAACAGAGGAAAGAGGCTGAGAAAGAGGCCGAGCGTCTGCGGAAGGAAGCCGACAAAGCTAAGAAAGAAGCTGAGAAAGAAGCTGAAAAGGCCCGGAAGGAAGCTGAAAAAGAAGCTGAAAAGCTCAAAAAAGAGCAAGACAAGGCGAGAAAAGAAGCAGAGCGCGAAGAAAAGAAGCGACAGAAGGAAGAAGAGAAACGGCAGAAGGAGCTAAACAAGAAACAAAAAGAGAAACAGCAGCCGAAGCTGAGTAACTTCTTCAAATCGACTCCTACAAAATCCACGCCAAAAAAAGAAACGCTGTCGGACTACAAGGCTACTTTCCTGCCGTTCAACTTAAAGAGTAATGTCACCCTGGCAAAGAGGGCTCAGAGCAGCGAATCAGACGACATCAGGACGTGGATGTCTAAGCACAAGCGACATCGCCGTGGATTCACTCCATACAATACCACACAATTGTTTGAATCGTGGAATTTGGGTCAGTGTGATGAGGTTCAGCTGCGCCAGAAACTGAAGCAAGTCCCCTGGAAATACCTGCATTTTGCTGAAGATATCAGGCCGCCGTACGTTGGAACGTTTTCCAAGGGCTGTACAGTTGCCACGAGGCCCTATGACCGGTGTGTGCCGGAGTTAAACTATGACTACGACTCCGAGGCGGAGTGGGTACAAGGAGAGGACGACGACGATGGTGAAGATTTAGGCGACGAAGATGATAGTGACGATTCGATGGACGATGGAGAAGACATGGAAGATTTCCTGGCGGCAGACGACGAGACATCAAAACGACACATGGTGTGCCAGCAGCCGCCGATTGTGAAGTGGAACGACGGAACAGACGACTACTTTGAATGTTTGCCGATAGAGTTTCTTGCGCTAGTCGATGGTCCCATAGATCCCTACAAGGACTACTGGGGCGATGTAAAGCTGGGCGGAAAACTCGGAAGCCCAGAGAAGTCAATACAGCCAACAGCCCAGAAACGAAAGACAATATCAGACGACGTTATGAAGGACTTTTTGCTGAAAATCATGGAGAGCAGAGACGTGAACAGGATTGTACTCGTGGAATTTCTAAAGAAGGACTTTCCAAAGTTTTCAAAGCAGGCAATAAGGAACTCTGTCGACGATGTGGCCAGGAGGATAGGAGATAAAGAGGCGGATAAAAGGTGGGAAGTCTTGCCAGAAATCGCGCAGAAGTACGGTGTTACGACCACAGCGAGTAGCGCCCAGCCGGTTGTTCATCCAGGTTTTCAATCAATTCCTCAGCCGGCTGCTCAGGCCTCTCAACCACCGACTCAGCCAATGGTGGTTGAGATTGACTAGGGCTAGTCATTAGATTGCATTTGTATGATAGATGATAATGAAGGAAGGGTAACAGGATAAGATGCAGGCACGTGACCTACATTAACTTCGTGTCCGCAGCGGCATTAGTATACAACCCGTGGGCTGATGTCCAAGAAATATTGATGTGGCTGACATCCGAGAGATGTTTGATCTCACAACTCTTCTGTGGATATTCACCTGACAACTTTTCTCAATTAAGCTACCACATGCATGTGACATGCAGGGTATAGTCAGTACTATTCTTGCGAGCGCACAATGTCTGCTATTCAGACAGCCATACTCTGAATCTCAGAAAGGGCCGAAACAAAGTGAGACACTCCCTGTCAACGCGTCGCGTCGCCAGTTGTCCCGACGCGTTTCGCGTTCATTTTTCAATCACACAAGCCTAACTTATAGAACATGTCATCACCACCAAGGAGTTCCCCTCCGCCCATGGACATGTCGTCTCCTCTGTTCATGTCGTCAGAGCACGGCACGCCCAGGGCAAATCGACACCCCGACGACGACATTACAGAACGAACCGGCCGAATGAACATTAGAGGTGAGTACCGAGCCAGTGGAGCAAGAAGATAAGCTAACAAGACATGTCGAGTCCTATGCGATTCTCCAGTTCTCCTCCACCTGAAGGCGAGCCAAGTGCTCAGAGACGAAAGTACGGATCATCAAACCTGTTTTCTGACAGCAGCGATGCGTTTGGCAGCCGCGTGTCTGCCAAGCAGCGACGTGGTGATATTTTCTCCTCGGATGCCATGTCTACTCCCCAGCGACGGCGAGTCGTTGATACCAACCTGAAGAGCGATGGGTTCTCTGTGCAGGCATCCGACACGGTTGCCGACCCTGATGCGCCCGTGCGAGTCATTTGGGGTACCAACGTTAGCATCCAGGAGAGTGTGAACCTCTTTCGAAGGTTTTTGCGAGAATTCAAGTCAAAGTATAGGACCGCATATGACAAGGAGACCGTTTTCGAGGGAGAGGGCGAAGAGCTCGTTTACATTGAAATGCTCAATCAAATGAGAGTGATAGGATTGGCCAACTTGAACCTAGACGTGACGAATTTGCTCGCCTTTCCCACCACCGAGAAGCTGTATTACCAACTCATCAACTATCCCCAGGAAATCATCCCCATTATGGATCAGACTATCAAGGACTGCATGCTGGAGCTTGCCGATGAGCAGCACCTGCGAGTAGAAGACATGACACAGATTGAGACGAGACAGTACCGAGTACGGCCGTTTGGACTCAAGCAAAAGACCGGTATGCGGGAGCTGAACCCTGGCGATATCGACAAGCTCGTGGCCGTCAAGGGCCTAGTCATCAGATCCAGTCCGATTATTCCCGACATGAAGGAGGCCTTCTTCAAGTGCGGCGTCTGTAATCACACCATTGTTGTTGAGATTGACCGTGGGTTCATCAACGAGCCCACCAAATGCCCGCGGCCGGCGTGCGAACAGTCGGGCTCCATGAAGATTGTGCATAACCGAAGCTCTTTTGGTGACAAGCAGGTCATCAGGCTGCAGGAGACTCCCGACATCACGCCAGACGGACAGACCCCGCACTCCATCTCGCTGTGCACATACGACGAACTGGTCGACATCAGCAAGGCCGGTGACCGGGTGGAGATCACCGGTATCTTCCGTTCAGTGCCCGTGCGAATAAACCCGAGGAAGCGAACGCTCAAGCAGCTGTACAAGACGTACGTTGATGTCGTGCACATTGAGAAGGTCGACAAGAAGCGAATGGACTTGGACATCAGCACCAGCCTCGAGTCTGAGATTGCCGAGTTGCAGCAGAGCCACCAGGAGGTTGAGGAGATCAGACGAGTGTCCCCCGAGGACGAGGAAAAGATCAGACAGACCGCTGCTCGAGAGGATATCTATGAGCTCCTGTCGCGATCTCTGGCCCCAAGTATCTACGAGAACGATGACGTCAAGAAAGGTATCCTCCTGCAGCTGTTTGGCGGTACCAACAAGACCTTTGAGAAGGGCGGAGCGCCCAGGTACAGAGGCGATATCAACGTCCTGCTGTGTGGTGATCCGTCCACGTCCAAGTCGCAGATGCTCCAGTACGTCCACAAGATTGCCCCGCGAGGCATGTACACGTCCGGCAAGGGCTCATCCGCCGTCGGTCTGACGGCGTACATCACTCGTGACGTGGAGACTAAACAGCTGGTTCTGGAGAGTGGTGCTCTGGTGCTTTCTGATGGTGGTGTCTGCTGTATCGATGAGTTTGACAAGATGTCCGACGCCACTCGATCCGTCTTGCATGAAGTCATGGAGCAGCAGACTGTGTCTATCGCCAAGGCAGGTATCATCACCACGCTGAATGCCCGAACGTCTGTGCTGGCCTCGGCCAACCCCATTGACTCCAAGTACGATGTCAACAAGTCCGTTACTCAGAACATTGACCTTCCTCCTTCGTTGCTATCACGATTCGACTTGGTCTATCTCATGATTGACAAAATCGACGCAAGGATGGACCGAATGCTGGCCCAGCACCTGACGAGCATGTACGCTGAAGACGTCCAGCAGAGCGCCACCAGGCTCGAGGTGTTGCCTATCGAGTTCCTAACCATGTACATCACCTACGCCAAACAGCACTGCCACCCCAAGATCCTTCAAGAAGCCAAAGACGAGTTGGTGAAGGCATATGTGGCGATGCGAAAGCTGGGCGAGGATGTCCGAACTGAGGGCAAGCGAATCACAGCGACAACGCGACAGCTCGAGTCCATGATTCGGCTTTCGGAGGCCCACGCAAAGATGCGACTGTCCGATGAAGTCACAGCCTCTGACGTTGCTGAGTCTGTCCGTCTCATTCGATCCGCTATCAAGGAGTACGCCATGGACCCGCTAACAGGCACCATCGACATGGACCTCATCCAGACAGGAACGTCCAGCGCTCAGCGGCGACTTGAGTCTGATCTCAAGAAGCAGATTCTGAAGTTGTTGGAGGAGAGCGTGGGTGACTCAAGTTCCATCTCGCAGTCAGAGCTCCTCAAGAAAATTAACGAACACTCGGGTGTGCGGGTAGAGAACATTGAGCTAGGAAATGCTCTAAGAGATCTCCAGCACGAAAATCAGGTGTCTGTGTTTGAGGCTGGTGGCCACAACAAGCGTGTCAAACTAATCGCTGGTGGCTCTATGTAAGTCGGCTTCAGAATTTACGGGGTGCCGGCTGGACCCGGAGAAGGGAAACAGTACCGGAACACACTAACGCTATGCACGCCGACCAGGATTGTCATCTGTTGGGGGCTCCAACCCCACTTGTCTTATGCTTGCCCACGTGAAGCAGCTATCGACGACCGGGGTTGTCATGGTGTCAGATGACAGTGCAGTTTTGAGCTAGTCTAGCCGTGGCATCTCTATCCCGATGGACAGCTGTGACGAGACCGGCTAGTCGCTCACCGTTGTGATGCGTGTATACAACATTAGAATAATACAGACCGTGTTTCTGACGAGACTATTTGCACGCTACGACTACGTGCTAGTGAGTCAGAGCTGCTCGCCACCATGGAGCTGGTTTGCTCGCAGATAGATGGATTTCAAAAGCAAATGTCGACGTATGTCTCGGCGATGCGAAGTAAGAGAGGCGCAGAACGGCCTTCGCTCTCCGATATCTTCCGAGTTATCTGCAATACTTCTGACAGCATGGGGCGGATTTGTTTTTCGGCCCTACCCATGCTGTCGGTATATGCGGCCCCGGATTTTTTCAGGCTAATGCGGCGACGATCCAAGGAAGTGGGGAATACGCGAAGTGATGCCATGCAAACGTCGTGAGCGGTTTCTGGAGAATTTTTCCTATCGGCGTATACCGACACCCCCCGGTCAATTTGATTGTTCTTGGGCGAGGGCGTCAAGCTCTCGCGTCCTGAAATACTATTTAAGAGGACTCAGTTGCTTCTCACATCAAAAAAAAAAAAATAGTTGTCAACCTCACACAAGCAAAAATCCCTTATCCCGCTAATCGAACCCTTGCCTTGATCAATGGAAAGAAGATCTAGGCCAATCTCCATTCCGCAGCCTTCCTTACCGTCGCCACAGCCGCGGGTCTACGCCGACGCATTCGTCATCCCTCTGAACATTCACGTCAGCAGGGACGATTTTGCTGGCCCTCACGACACGAGTCAATACACCATTACTCGCACCAGGGAAATGCTGTCGTCCACCTTCCAGCTTGTTAGGGTCGATGTTGTTGCATACGTCAACATCAGCGCTAGACCCGTTGGTTTCAGTTCCGGCGTCGGACCTGATAGCGCCACATCAGACGAGAGTAGTTTTACCCTTCTGTCCCGTCCTGTTTCAGACTACGGAAGCCGTGCTTCAGTCCCCCAAGGCCTTGTCCCGCCCAATCATGATTGGACCGACCCACATCAGTCCGCCACTGCCTCGCCCACTGAGTCTGATCTAGTGACACCCCGGGACTACAGCACTGCGAGTGAGGACCAGCACTTCACTTTTGACGACCAGTTCGTCTCTGGTGAGGCCGAATTGGGTTCCTAATAGAGCCTATTTTTTCTGGCGCTAGCCATTTTGAGATCCCACTAGCCCGATCGGGAATAGGTACCCACATTATAGGAGTGCATGTACAATAGCGGATATGAACTAAATATTTACAGAACAAGTGTTTCACACTAGTGAAGCTTGTCATTTTTCTCGCCCATAAATGCAAAGGCGTCTGAAACGAAGGCGCGCAGCTCCTGAGGGTCTACTGCAACCGAATCGTCCCGGTAGTCCAGAACAAGATCCGCCTGCACTTTTCGGCCGCCGAAAACTCCACCCTCCACAGTGGAAAACTGCAGAATGCGGCCCTTGAACGAGTGCTCGCTCTGGCGCCTGTGGTACATACCCTGGTAGATGTACTCCACATCGCGCCCGTCAACCTTCACCGTAAGCGTATCGGGCGTATTAATTTTAACATTTCCAGAGAAGTCCAAGGTGCTCTTTCTCAGAAATTCCTGAACGGTTTCCTGCTCGACATCAAGCTGTCGGCTTTTTGAGGCAGTGAACTTAATATCGGCTAGCTTATCTGGCAGCGCCAAGAATGCATTGATCTCAGAATCACATGACAGCAGTTGAGCGGTATCGGGCTTGCATCTGTCCGAGGCGCCATCGATTTCCATCCATAGTTCCACCGGCGGAAGCTGTTCGTAGTTTTCTGACTCAAATGAAGGAACAAACTTGAGCTGCGCAAAATAGAGAAACTCATCGATCTCCACCTCGCTAGCCTTTGTAATTTTGACTCTGCTGGGTTCTGGCTTTTTCTGCAGAAGCTGTTTCCATAGGATATCGGGGTCTTTTTCTTCCACTGGCTCGGGCTCTGCTTCGATGAAAGTGTCCTCATGCTCAATATCAAAGTTGTGAAACGGCAGCTGAGAGCTCTTCTCAGCAAGGAAAGGCACGTTCGTGGTGAAAGCTCGGGGTTTGGTTTGGTCGATTGTTGTGTTTTCAGAGTGGAGAAGGTAGCCGAACGACGCGGTGAATGTGAGGGGATTACTTTCGCTGGTCTGGGTGGAGTTTTTCAACAAGACGGAGACAATGTAGTCGACAGCGTCCTCTTTGAGCTCAGTATTAGATGATCCGCTGACGAGTGATAGCTTTCTATTGGTAGAAATTTCATGGGCCCTCTTGCTTCTGACTCTTTGCCACCTGTACCACGTCTTGGATCGCTCGTTCCAGTCTAGCGACTCGTCTTCAATAACACGCGAGAAGACGCATTGTTGAGAAGGCAGACTGCTGACTGGGGTGGAGTATAAATATGAGTTTGTCGTTAGTGGGTCCAGCTTGGCTGCGTACGTGATGAGTCGTTTGGCATGAGCTAGGTCACTGTTATACAGGGCTGAAGCCACCAGCTGAACCTTGTCATTGACATATGATGGATGCAGGTATGTGTTTGTCATGAACTGAACTCGACTGAGAGGGAGCGACTCGGAAAGGTCTTTTCCGAGTTTTCCGTTGCGCACCAGGTTCGTCACGTCAATGGTAGACGTCCTAATCTTTTGCAGTGTCTTGTGCAGCGACGCCATGATCCAGTCATAGGTGTTTTGCGTTGATCGAATGATAATTTTCTGCTCCTCGCCGAGAATGACAACCCTAGCGCCTGATTTAGTCCACGAACGCGGAATCTGACCGTTTCGCGCCACAATAACAAACAGTTCACGACGCTCGAGCTGAATGGTCTTTTCGATAATGACGTCAGCACTCTCATTGATCTGGTCTGATACTGTCAGGGCCCAGATCTGGTTCATGATGAGTTCGGCGGCCCGCTTTTTTGGTGCTCTCTTAACTGCATTTGCGGATTCCGTGATATTGTCGAGATTCTGAAGACAGAACTCACGCAGCTGGGGAACGGTATAAGATCGGATTAAGTCAAGGTTCAGTTGGTTGTATCGCTTCTCAGAAACCTCTTGGTTGGAGGGCTTCATGAGTCCTATACTGGCAATGACAACCTCTGGCGACGTTTCTGACTTGAACATCATCAATTGCTTTCGCTGTTCATCCAGGACGTCAACTTTAATCTCGTTTAGAGGCGCAGCGGCTATGGGCTTGTGTCGAGGCAGCAGCTTGGACTTCTTAGCCCCCAAAATGATGTAGGAGTTGTTTCGGTTCCTCAAGCGTCCAAGGATCCCGTCGCCGGACCCATTAGACGTTGATTCATTCGTTCCATCTATAGCCCGAGCTTCAGCAGTTGTATCCTGTATCAGGTCCTGTCCAAGATCATTAGTTGTTATCGTATGTTCTGTGGAAGAGTTTTGGTTGATCTCGGGCTTAAAAGACCCAGTCGAACCAGGGTCTATACTGGAGAAAGCCCTTACCGGATACCTAGGACGCCTAGCTATGCTAGTTCCCGTCCTTAGTAGTCGATACATGCTATCGAAATTTTATCCCAACGTGAACTTTCAAGATAGTACGCGCGATACCATGGACTCTGAGGACGCCGAATTCTACGACGCCGACAATGGCGAGGAGGACATGGAATTAGAATATGGAGAGGAAGAGGAGGGTGCAGAACCGGAGCCGCGAGATGAACAGCCTCGTGATTTGTCCAAGAAGGAACGTTACTTCAGCACCAACTACGCGCTAATATACAACAACGAAGCGGCTGAGTTTTTGACTGGGCTTCCTGCCAACTTCTCAATCTCGGAGTTACCAGCAAGTTACGTTACTACGACACAGTCGAAGCGCGTCATTGGCACTGAAGAGTCGCAAGAGGAGCTTGGCCCCATTGGAACGTTAGGCGGCGGCAGCTACTGGACGTCATACGAGAAGGAACTTTTTTTTGTCTATTTGGGACGCAAGTCCCGTCATGATCTAGCGGCTGTTGCAGCTGCTATCGGCACCAAGAGCCTGATTGAGGTGGAGGAGTATCATGATTTGTTGTTTGCCGCATCGGAAAATTGTTCCGCGGCCAAGCGTATGACCCCAGATGAGGTTCCCGCATGCAAGGAAATGTCAGAGAACTGGGTTGAGATGGAAAATATTCAGAGTGCCAGCATCACCGAGTATGAGACGGAGAAGGATGTTATCAGGCAGCGAGTAGAGAGGTTCAGACAAAAGGACTCGAATCCTATCTACCGGCTGGATGAGGACATACCTTCTGGTCTGCTTCACGTGCCCAACCTGCTTGAGCTAAGCTCGCACGTTTACTGGAACGCGCCTTTCGATGATGCCGAGGATGAGTTTAAGCAGCGACAGCCGTTCAAGTTTCTGACACGTGATTTTGTCATGGGTCTGGAGTCGCACGTGCGGGAGGTGGTGAAGGGCGCTCTTTTCCAGAGTCGAATATATGCTGCTCGGCGGCTGAAAAGTACAAAATATGACGCTCAGGCCAAAGTGTCGCTGGCGGACATGAAGATGGCGATTGATGCCCAAAAGCTGACCCCCGGCACGTACTGGCGAGACCTGGCTAGGCGCGCGAACCTCAAGGTTAAGTACAGCGATGGTACTTTGCTAGGAATGGACGCCGTGGCGGAGAAACTGAGTAAGAGGAGGAGACTGAAAGAACCTGAGGCGGACGAGGTGGAGCCAAAGGAGGAGGCGACGTCAGCTATTGAGTTGACGGAACCAACAGAAAAAGTAAACGAGGAAGAAGAATCTGAAGACGAGGAACAGGAGGAAAAAGACATGCAAGTTATTAAAGCCGAGGCGGCTGCGCTAGACAAGGTGGACCTGGCTGTCTCTAAAGCAGAAGAGAAAGTCCTCAAGACCTGGCTGTTGACATACAATAACCCGCCATTGTTGAGCAACGAGGATGCTGAGGTTATTACAGAGTGGAGGCAGGAGAGTAAAGAGCAAATACAGGCGGTCGAGCCAGAACAGGTCCCAGAGGTGAGCCAGGAGCAGATTGATGCGTTCCTAAAGAGGCCAAACAGTTCCGGTTTCAGTGTGTTTGTCTAGCATGACCGTACATTCGCTGGATGAAGCATAAATCGCTCAATTGCTGCGACAGAAACTTGAGTGTACCAGTCCTTGTTCCAGCCATTTTCTGGTCAAAGCTCAAGATGGTAACCAGCCAGAGCACTTCTAACTTATTTATTAATGACATAGACTCATGCATTTCCCGTATCTAGAATTCCATTGTCAGGTCACGTACAAGCTTCTTTGGGTCGTACAAGCTTCTTTGGGTTAAGTGAGCGGCGATCACCAGTGCATTGGCCCGACAATTACGCCGACTGCCCTGACAATCACAGTATCCATGAATTGTACCTACTCAGTCGATCAGCTCGCACTCACATTGCTCGGAGCTATGGTCGCCACACTAGGTACTTGTGGTGTCTCACACCGCAGTCCGCTGATCGACCACATCGCAACCGACACCGCAACCACCTCTCTTTAGCAAACCAACATGCAATTGAGAAGAAGACCGTACAGCGCCTCTACGCTTGACAGGGAGGACGTCATTCAGAGTGCATTGACCTTCCGTGAGGATGCCAGAACATGGGTGAAGGGTAGAGAGTTCCCCACAGAATATGGCAAGGTGCAGACATATGGCCACAAAATTGAGGGCCAGTTCTGGGCCGCAAGGGAGTCTTTCCACAATGAACTGACCTTTGATCAGTTCAAGAAGGGACTCTTTGAGAACCATACTGACAACGAGACAAAATGGGTCAAGATGATGGAATCCTGGAAGCCGCTCCAGACCCCTGATGAGCTCCAACGAGCAGGATGGTACCACGCTCTGGTGCGATACAAGTTTCCTTTCCCACTTAACCCCCGTGAGATGACCGTGTGGGTGCTGTGCGCGGAAATTTCACAGAACCAGTTCCTTATGGTGTCGCTGCCCTCCACCGACCCCGTCACAGCAATCAAGGCCTACTATGTCTCTATAGAGCTCGTAACCTTCGACGCCGCGAGAAACGGCACCGAATGGTGGGCCGCCACCAATAGTGACCCAGGTGGGTGGCTACCTCTCTGGGTTAACAACTGGGTGTTGCCAAAACAGCTGGCCAAGGACATTCCCAGTTTTGTTCCCTGGGCTATGACTTTGCCGGCCCACGAGGCCCACGAGGGCCAGGCGAAGCGTGACCCTCACCAGGAAAACCTGGAGGCGCACCACACGGCTTCCACACAGCAGACCGCTGTCAGCAACGTGAAGGAGACCCATTCGGCTGTGGGCGAGGTCCGCCACGGCTGATGAATAGTATTTATAGGTAATATGATGATTATGCTGGTTATGCTGATGCCGGTGACGTAGAATGGAATGCATTGATGATTATGGCTGGACGGCCAACCTCTTTGAGATATCCCTCTGCTTCTCCAATGCGGCCATCCACTCTTCTCTGCCCAGCGGAGAGTCGTCCTGCACCGACGGCCAGAAATCACCTCCCACTCGGCCTAGAGATTGGGTGCAGTAAGCGATTTGCAGCAGGAGACTTTGCCGCGTAGACTGATCTGTGATCTTTGGAGACCACACGGTGACAGTCTCGGTGAACTGGTCAACAGTAGACCGCACAAACTGTGCCACTAGCCGTTCACCGTCTGCTGAGTCCGGGAATATTGAACCGAACCCAATAACGCTAGGGTACACGTGCTCTCGGTACACTTCAATATACCGCTTCAGGTAAATGTCTGGGGTTGACTTGAGGGTATCCAGAGAAGACAATTGTGTCTTGATGAAGTGAAGTCGTGATGCCAGGTAGAGCTGTTGCAGCTGTGTAGTGGGGTTGGTAGCGTTCTGGAACTGGGGCATTCGTCGGAGGTAAGATATGATTCGAAGAAGGGTTGAAGGTTTGGCTTGCTGCCGCAGTAGAGACAAAAGCTGGACAGTCATAAGGTCTGCCACGTGGTCGATTTCTTTCTGTATCTCGTCGATAATGCGAATATTGTATCTCATTTTGAGCCGTCTGGCGTGGCTGATAAGGTCCAAAGCCTCAGCGTAATATCCGTTTCGCACGCACGCCAAACACAGAGACGGCAGCTCTAGAATATCTTGTACTTTGTCGAGGTTTTTCAGTAGAATCACGGCATCGTTAGATCTGGTTTCCTGCTTGGGCTCGAGGTCTCGAATTTCCGGAAACGAGGCATTCCTCTTAAACTCCTCAAACTCGTCGCTCAATTGGCTCAGATTCCGTGCTGAGTCGACGAACTGCTTGTACGAGGTCTGTGTGAGTGTGACGAGTGTGTTCTTGATGGATTCGTGTGAGGCCTCGAGGTACTGCTGTTCATTAGGAATTGACTGTGGCGGTACGCTCCGTAGGTGGTCCAAGTACTCCTGCCAGCTGTCCCCGACTAGCTTTTTGTTGTTGTCAGGAACATTGTTTAGGAGAATATCCAGAAGCGGGTCCATGGGTGTGTAGGTGTTGATAACTAATCTGTTGGTCGTGATGCGCGCTTACCTGAGCACACCACAATGGAAGGACTCCTGTTCAACGTCAACTTGTAGGTTTCTGTCTCCAACATATCTAACCTAGCGGCTACATCGAAGGTCTAGTTCGGGGCTACCGATCTGGTTTGTTGACTGGCGCCCAGTATGCGAACTTGATCCAGTGCGATACGCTCGAGGACATTAAGCTACAACTCTCGGCTACCGAGTACGGCAACTTTCTGGCTAACGTCCCCTCGCCAATCTCCACATCCAACATCCAGGAGAAGGCCTTCAACAAGCTCATTGAGGAGTTTCGGTACATCAGGGCCCAGGCCGTGGAGCCAATGTCCCAGTTTATGGACTACATCACCTACGGCTACATGATTGATAACGTGGCTCTCCTTATCACAGGTACTGTTCACGATCGAGACAAGTCGGAGATTCTGGCCCGATGCCATCCACTAGGTTGGTTCGAGACCCTGCCCGCATTGTCCACGGCCACCGATATCGAGTCTCTCTACGACACTGTCTTAGTCGACACTCCTCTCGCCCCGTACTTCAAGGACTGCTTTACCGCCCAGGAGCTGGACGACCTCAACATTGAAATCATCAGAAACAAGCTGTACAAGGCCTATCTAGAGGATTTTGCTCGATTCTGCACTACCCTGCCCAGTCCATCGGGTGAGATCATGGCTCGATTGCTGGCGTTCGAGGCCGACAGACGATCAATCAACATTGCCCTAAACTCTATCGGCACTGCGCTGAGCAAGGAGGAGCGACTGGCGCTCATGCCATCGCTGGGCTCGCTTTACCCAGTGGCCACTGAGCAGTTGGCGCGATCAGACGATATTGAGAACGTCAAAGCCATCATTGACCAGTTCGGCGGCAATGAGTTTTCTGGCCTGTTTGAGGCCAACAGATCGATCGAGGATCACTTTTACCAGAATGAAATGGACATGTGCAAGGGTGCCTTCACCCAGCAGTTTACTTACTCAACTATTTGGGCTTGGATTAAGTCGAGAGAGCAGGAGGTGAGGAATATCACCTGGATCGCAGAGTGCATCGCCCAGAACCAAAAAGATAGAATTCACAACTTTATCTCGGTGTACTAGCACGAACTACTCCACACCCATACTGAATTAGTCATTTTATAGTAATATATTGCCCGCGACGGTCAAATCCCGGACCTATGCTATACACCCAACGAATGACAAAATAATACATTAACGAAAGTTAGTCATAGCGATGGTCGTTAGTCATTAATAAATAATCACGCAATGCCCTGGCACTGCGTGGTGTTGAAGCGTCTTAGTTTCCGGCACCGGGCGAGGACAGTCTCGACGCCCACCCGTGTGACTCTGATGCAACCCCGTACCGAGAAGTTTTCTAGTTGATGTAGACGCATTGCAACGTCATGGAGAGATTCATCACTGATGGCTGAGCCACAATACCCCATATCCAAGCTTTTGAGAAGCGGGCAGCCCAGAGTGAGCACCTGCACTGACAGGTCCGTCAGTGCGCAGCAGAACGACAAGTTCAGCTCCTCCAGCTGTCTGGCTGATCCCGCCAGGGCAATGATAGCCTTGTCGGTCAGAAACGTGCAGTCTGAGAGGTTCAGTTTTCTGAGCTTCGTGAAGGGCCTGGCTGACCAATATGAGAAGCCAACGTCTGTAATATTGGTGCAACGAACGAGACTCAGCTCCTCTATTCTCTCTGAAGCATAGCCAGCCATGTGGTACATGAATCTGTCTGTGACGTTCTTGCAGTAGTCGAGTGTGATTTTTTTCAGGCGCGAGCAGCCAAAGACTGTGCCTGGTGGGGGATGTGTTATGCGAGTTTTACCATCGTCGGAGACCTCTGGAACCGTCCAGCCGACGAGCTTGGTGATGGTCTCGTCCGTAACTTTACGGCAATTTGAGAGGTCGATTTCCTCGAGACTGTGGCCGACGCTGGGCTCCGAAAGTTCGAGAATGGCCGAGCTGTTGACGTGCCAGACGCTCTTCATGCGGAACACTCTCAAATCGCGGAGACCCACAGCGCTGACCAGATATGCAAACCCCTCGTCTGTGAGGTGAAAACAGTTTGAAATGTCCACGATTCTCGGCCGCGTGCCGGCAAACTCAACAACGGGCATTATGGTGCCGTCGTTGATCTGTGTATTGTACGGGCGCAAGTCGAGATCTGCCACCAGATTTCGCGACTGCTGCAGCAGCTCTCTCCAGTGGCTGCACACCGCCTGGGCCCGCATCTGTGCCGGCAGCGGCAGGTACTGGAAAATCATGATTTGGATGAAATCAGGCAGTGCAAAGTTGAACAGCGAGGTCCGTCGTTTGCTGACGCGCTGTTTTTTGGGCCGCGGCAGCGGCTGGTAGCTGAACGACAACGGCACAGGAATCTGGCTCTGCTGAAATGCCGACGTGCCTGTGAGCGACCGCGAGACCGGCGGACTGGGCAGCTTGAACTCCGTGTACTCTTGCGGCCCCACCGGCGGCGACACCTGCAGCGGGTCGTCTCTCATATTCTTGAGAAGCATCGAGCGTTCAATGGCAATCTCCCAAAACACATCATGGAGCTCAGGACACTCGTGGCATATGGTGGACATGACGCTGAAGGGGACCACCAGGATATCACAGTCCGTGCTGGCGTGAACGCTAGCGACAGCCGTGGTTGCTCCTTGCATGAAACTCAGCACGCCGAAATGGGCGCCGCGAGCCAGAATCACCTTGGCCGGCGCGAACGACATGGCCCCCTCGGCCACGCCGTTGACCACCACGTACACATTCTGTACCGGTGTCTTCTCCTTGACAATGCAGTCGCGGGCCTTGTACTGCACGACGTTGCACAGCATGGCGACGCGCTTCAGAACGGCGGCCGGCAGCATTTCAAACAGCGGCAGGCTGTGCAGCTGCGTCTCAATGTACCGCGCCCGTTCATTATAGTGTATTTGCTCGATTGTTTCAATGTTGGCTGACGTGTGGCTGTGGTGCGTTCCCAGCAGCAACTTGTAGTTGAGATAGTTGCGGAGTCGGTTTACCGACTCCATCCACACTGTCTGATACGCATCCTGCGCTTCCTCAAATGCTTTCTTGAAATTCTCTCCGCTCAGAGATAGCAGCACGCACTTAGAGCTCGCAAACGCCGAAACTCGTCGTCGGGTGCCCATAAACAATGCCGCCTCGCCGAAAAAGTCATACGGGCCCAGCTCTTTGGTGCCTGGCTCGCCGTCCCACGACGTGATGTGAACCGTACCGCTGATGATCCAATACATGGCATTGAAGGGCTCGCCCTCATTGAATATCCGCTCGCTTGGGGCCGCCACCACTACCTGGAGACCAGCCAATGCCTTGCGTATACACTCATCCGGCACGGAGCTGAGAAGCTCCGAACCCTTCAGCAGCTTGTAGGCATTGACTTTGATCCCTGAGCCCTGTAGCGCCTGGTCAATGTGGCCCTGGTCGGCTGCGGCGTCCAGCACCAGCGGTGTCGTATCCGGCGTCACCGTCTCATGATCGTGGCAGTACGGGTACACGACCGTAGTGCTCGGTGCGTGCTTCAGGTGCACAATCTTGTCTTGCTCACTAGCACTGGTAGCGTCTGTACTGGCACTGCCTGGCGCAGAACTGCCGCTATCACTGGAGCCATCGTCCATTGCCACCACCTGCGGGCAGGTGCTCCCAGCTGTCTCCCAGCTTAATCTATGCTTCTCGTGATAGCTTAAGCGCCCCGGCAACCGTTGCCCAGTGCCCACAGTTATTCCTCCGTCAAGTCCGCGAAACGTTCTATGCTTCTAGAAGCCGCCTACAAGGGGAAGCAAGGGTGTCAATAGAACTCAGAAGCCGTACACCAACTCTTAGCTTCTCCAACTCTCAAACTTCAACTGTCAGGTCTCTCAAACTCTTCAAGTACTCTAGCAGGCTTCGAAGACAATTAATACTTCAAGGGGTGGATCAGCTCCGCAGAAAAAAACAAACCTGTCAACAATCGCTGCAGAGAATTCCGTTTTGGTATTGCCTGCGCGCGTGCGTTTCGCCAGCGCGGGAACGGCCGGTCTATGCGCCGAGCAAATAGTGCGGGCATTACGTCATTAGCTATAACCGTATCGTCACTGGCAAACAAGGAATTGCTGTATGTATCGCACAAGGTTTCTATGTGTGTCTGAGCTGAGATGTGTGGAGTGCTACATGCACGCGTGAGACATGTCTCACTGGCTGCACCCACCCCCAGCAGTCGGATCTGTTCTGTAGGGGTTCCAGAAGCCAGGGTGGTGGGCCCCGGGAAAATGTGCGGAAATGGCCGCCCGCATACGAGACACTGGCTAACGTTTGAAGAGCCTGGCGCTGACTGAACGCTTAGGCTCTTCCTTGTTTTCCTTTTCCTTCTTCCGGAACAGGCTTCTTCGCGTGTCCTGTCTGCTGAGGGGCGCCTCGGTAAACGTGCTAATCACAGGCGTAGAGGCCGAGGACAGCGTCGTGTTTGTGTTGACGTTCTGGACCGGTTCCCGCTCGAAGTCAAACTCCTCCTCTTCCACTTTGAGCTTGGCTTCTGGAACGTCCACCGGCAGCGACTTGGGCGAGTCTACCGGCGTTTGTTGGCTGCTGTCTTGGACGCAGAGCTTGTTGATCAACGTATCGGGTGAGCATTCCTGGTAAAAGAGTACGTAAGCAGTCGCCATGCCCTTGTTATCTCCAAAGAAGTTGTACACGTAGTTCGGGTCAACCGATTCAACCGTCTCGTCATCGAACAGCAACCATCCCATGTGTTCTGTCTTCACCACGGCAACGTAATGGCCGTGGTACGGGCCTCCGCCAATGTGCACCACCACGCCATACAATTCGTATAGCTTGTGGGGGTCCGTGGCGTCCACTGACGTGTTGGCCAGCCTTAGATGCTCGGGATACACCACCCTGTCAAAGAGCTTGACGTTTCTTTGCATGTCCTCCGTGTACTTGAATCGCTTCAGGTGCAGCGCCAAAATCTTCGGCAGCTTCTTGACTTTCATTCGCTTCTCGGCTTCCTGGAGGCCCCCGCACCGGTCGCAGTGGAACTTGTTCCGCTCGGACAGCAGTTCCGCGGTGGAGAACTTGCTCAGGCACGCTGAGACCGATGTGTTTCGCTCCAAATCTATCGACAGGTCCAGAAACTGCTCGTCTCTGCGTGAGACGTGCTCGCACATGAGACACTTGGTTTCGGAGCTGAGCAGGCCCTCAAACAGCTCGCTGGCCCATTTTGGCGTAGTGTGCGCCTCGGGCACCGGGTCCGGGTTGGCCTCGTCCAGCGGAGGATTTCTTGCGCACTTTTGCACATTGTCAATAACCTCGTTGAGGGCAAAATTAAGAAACTCGTGCGCGTCCTGGTGCATTTGCGACCGGAAGGCCTCGTTATCTCGTTTCAAAACATCAATAAGTCTAGAGGGCGAGACAACACCTATTCGGCTGCTGTTCTCGGCCATGCTTTCAAAAATGTCTTTTAATGCAGTAAACAGCGTCTCGTCCTTGCTGTAATCAGTGGCCAATGATTGGTCCAGGTTGATAATGGGTCCATTGACTAAAGCCGCCCGCTTCTTCTGATCTGGCGTAGCGAACGGGTCATCTGTAAAGCCTACAACAGGCAGGTTCTGGCCTGGAAACCTCAATCCCAGCTTTAGTCCCTCTAGGCCCTGATAGGCAGGCGCTCGCACTAAGGGATAGCCCGTGCTGTCTGCGCTCTGACTATTGACAGCAGCCTCCATAAAAGAGGCTAGACCGGTCCCCGGGGCCGGGCCACTGCCCGGCTCTTTCTTGAATATCGACTTCTTGGGCTGGCCTTCGACTGGGGCGACGTCGGCGATAGTATGCGGTTGCAGTCCTTTTACCTCGGTTCGTTTCGGCCTGACTGGCTGTTGTGGATAGTTGAGCATATGCTCGCGGAAGGGCTTGGTGTAGTATAGACACTGGAGGATGGAGTTGCAGTAGCAGGTGTTGCCAAAGTTCTCCATGCCAAAGACTTTGGCGGAGCCGTCCGTGGTCTCTTCGAAGGTCATGGCGAGCGAACGAAACGAAGCGAGCGGTTGTATCCAATTAGGTGTGCAATCAAATTATAGCAATTAACGGCGATTAAGGTGAATATCGTATATCTCTACGGCTGTGGAGTGATTATGTAACTTATTAATAACGGCGGCGGTCACGTGTTCCCAACAGTACGCCTTGGGCCAATCCAGGCGTACCCCTCAGCGGCAGTGAGGGGCGCGCAGTGAGTAATTCACTCATCCCATATCGCGGGGGAATCAGCGGGGCCAATAAGCCGTGGTCTCCCACCTAGATCTGTGTTATTCTGTCGCACGGTACTCACTTTGGTGTTTTGACAGCTGGCTGTTTACGGATTTGTCCGGTAGCGTATCAGCTATGAACTATATAATCCTATAAACGGTCGAAACGAAATGAATTTCGTCATTTGTGCGGCTCACGCGCGACCACACTCCGGCAGTTAGCTTCACGGGATTCCGCAGCCACTCATTCTCATCGATGATCAGCCCGGTTATTCAAGCGTTTCTAGACTCCACGCCCAAGCCCGTCACCGACAAGCCTGCGGTTTACGTGGACAAGAGCGTTGTTGCCGAGAGGATCCGAAACAACACGGGCGATTACCTTATCTTGGACCTGCGTAAGGGCGACTACGAGGGAGGACAGATTAAGGGTGCTCTGAACATCCCCGCCCAGAGCATTCACCCGGCATTGGATACGCTTCACAATTTGGCTGCTTCCGGCAAGAAGGACGTTTTTATCCACTGTGTTTCGTCGCGGGACAGAGCGGTGAGAGTTTGGGGATGGCTCCAGGACGAAGCTGACAAGAGCGGAAGCGGCGTCAAGCCTCAGATTATCACGGGAGGATTCAATGGGTGGGTCCAGGGCGGTGAGGAATACAGGGAGCTGTTGGCATAGCTTGCTAGCTGAACGGCTCCACCTGCTGCCTTAGCACCACTAGTGCATTGTGTGTATTAATAGACCAGCTATTGTATGATGCTCTTATTAGTCTTGTTGTAGTCATTAGTCCCTGGTCCCAGGCTTCGCTGTGTGACACCAGTACGGTGTGTCTTTTGCGCAAGTCTTCCCTTAGCACTTTGCGGTCTATACCCGATCATAGCCCTCGTCGTCCTCTAGCCTAACACGCGACACGTCTGTCAGGGCGAAACTCCTTTGAATGAACGGCCGCAACGCCTCCTGGAACATCAAGTAGATAACCGTGCAGCAGCCTGCGAGTAGGACCAGCGTCTTTGTTAGTAGCGCAAACAACGGGTACGCACAAATAGTATATTGGCAATCAAGTTCATGTTGTGAGGTGCGCGCTGTTGGATCTCAAAATACAGGATACGTAACGGAGCGACTGGGGTCACGTGGATTCTGCGAGTCTGTGGGCTTTGTGCTATGTGGGATGCACAGGTAGATGACGCAGGTACAAGTGCCTTGTATTTGCATTGGCTATAGGCGCACGGTGAGTAAGGCGGGTTGTGAACCAGGCTCTAGTTCACGTGACACCGCGGGGAGGTGGTATTCGCGCTTTCAAGTAATATAGCTGAGTGGTATCCTAATGTAAGTTCACCACAGTAATTTCCTCTCGTTGATCACTAATGCTGTGGTGACAGATTACTACGCGCTATCCTACGAAAGCATTACTCGCGCTGACAAGGCTCAAACCCCACACTTGCGCGTTCTAACGCACTCTATCAAGCCCATACCATCAAAACCAAAGACACAGCTCAGACTGCGAGAAGCGTAGCCTCGCTTTATATGATAAGTGGACCGCAGGCTGGCGGCTTCCTGTCTTGCCTTATAGCATTGTTACTCAGGCCACTCGCTTATAATTCAATACCGGCTGCGATATTAGCGTTGTCTCCTTGTCCATTACCCACTTTACCGTGCAATTTCACATCGCCCGCCATTAAACATTTGTACTAAACTTTTCCCTCCACTCTCACAAAGCCATCCCAGCCCGTACTAAGCAGGCTCACCACTTACCATAAATTTGCACATCTGAGTACTGACCCCGCACGTCCCAGTGAATTTCCACCTCTCTCATTTCCTTACTCATTAAACATTCATCCGCCATATCTTCTTTATCAGATCCATCTCACATTACCTATGCATGCACCGATCTGCACAGCGCAGATCTCTACCTTATCACGATAACCCTGCCTCAACCTTTAGTCCCCAAGCCGCTCAAACGAATAGACGAATGGCTATAACAACGACACAGCCTTAACAAATGGCACCCGCGATCGAACGCTGGTCTGAAACACACAGCATCTCAGCCTATCACCACCTGACGATCGCTGACGGCTGCCGGATCGCTTAGGGACTGATGGTCATTGTTCTCCATGTCTTTGTGGCCCGGCCGATTTCGCTCTTACCGGAATGGACTTCCAATACTTGCAGTGAGATCCCAACAAGGGCATCGCCCCTGGTCCCCTGGATCGAGCCGGAGAAATGAGATAATCGCCGGCCGCGTCGGCTCCGGGAACGTTCTCGGATACGGACCTACCGGAGTTTGCGTTTCAACCCTCACAAAGGCCCTTTCCACGCATGGAAAACCACTATTCAGGAACATGAGACGTCCGCAGGCTTAGTGCTGCCCCAACGCCAAGCCAAGCTAATACCCTATTGGGCCGGCCTCCTTGTAACGGGTCTCCTGCAGCTGCACAATGTGTCACTCTGGCTTCACGCCTGCTGAGACACGCTATTGACGCAGGTTATTCGAGAATCTTGATGCCCTTACCCAGCCGACTCAGCCCTTACCTTACCTCTTCAGCCGCACCTTGGCCGATCTTTTGGGAAGCCTACGTAATGGCAGCAAGAGGGGAATTGGTTGCGAGAACGGCAAGGGCTTAGAAGGAGAGTGAAAGGTATTGGCAGAGAGGAAGTGAAATTGCCCCGCTAGACGATTGTGAGAGGTCCGCTCAGGGAGGAAGTACTAAAACGGTAAGATGACTAGGACCCCCGTCACGATGCGTCCGTCAGACGCAGTGGGTCGCACGTTTCGCCTGCGGGTATATAGCCCAGAAGCAACCAGCCTCACCTCAGCCTTGCAAGCCACAGAAGACAACACAGTTCAGCCCAAACACTACCAACACTATAAGACTAGCCGGCGGGCGCGCTAAAAATACCTCGCTAAGCTATTATTATCTTTGGCCTGAGTTTCTCGATTGGGACAACCCTACCTTGTCCGTCTATCCCTGGCCCTAACCCACACGCGTTTTTCTATTTTCGAGTTGTGCGACAACGTGGTCCCAAAGTATTTTATCCCGGGAGCATAGAGTTTAGACATAGACTCTCCTGTGTGAATACTGGCCTAGACGACAGAGACGTTATATCCTACAGGACAAATTTGACTGCTGACCAGCGCCATACGGTACGCGCTCACCATAAAGGAGCAATTCATCATATTGCATAAGGAGGGACGACGTGAAATTGCCGACACTCACTAACCAGCACTGACACTATACACACAGCCTCCCGCTACTGCAAAGATGATGGAAGAAGCCCTCTCGCCCGAGATACCCAAAATCAACATTTCCAACCACCACAGGTCGGCGAGCGCCGGCAACGAACGAAACAGTGTCTACGGACATGCCTACACATCATCACAGGGCTCCAACCACCTGGCGCCCTCTCCACAGCGCCGAGTTATGAGTTCCCGCAGTTCCGTGAGCTCGCTGGACTTTGGCCAGCCCAAGCGGGCGTCCACAGCCTCGCCCTCGCTCAACGAGCTGGCGTCGCAGTTTGCATCGGCGTCCATGTTTGACCTGTCCCAGTCCTTCATTACGCCCCACATGACTGGCAATGCCAGCAATGCGCTCATGCCCCGGATAAAGACGATAGAGCTATACCGGAAGAACGCCAAAAAGTCCAATGATCCCGTCATTCAATTTCAGTTTGCCCAGTACATGATGCAGACGGCGCTGCTGTCTGGCACTTCCAAGAATTCGCCAACCTCCTCTAGAAGTTCGTCCACGACCCAGTTTTCAAACTTTGACTTTAGCGCCCAGCTTCAGACCCCCACCTCCGGAGTGCCCCCAACGCCCACTAGCGCCACTGACAAGCGAAAGTCCAAGCATATGTCCGCGACCCCGGACCTGGAGACCAAGCTCAAGGCTGATCTCTTGAAGGAGGCCGTCACCAATCTCAGGAAACTGTCCGACAGGGGTTACGCCGATGCACAGTATTTGTTGGGCGACGCCTATGCCTCGGGTGCCCTGGGAAAGCCCGACATGAGTCAGTCCTACCAGCTGTTTCAAGCTGCTGCCAAGCACGGCCACGCAGAGGCCTCATACCGGGCTGCCCTGTGTCTAGAAGAAGGTTGGGGTACCTCCAAGGACGTGCGAAAGGCTGTCCAACTGCTGCGGCACGCTGCCACGCGAAACCACCCTGGCGCGATGCTACGATTGGGCATGGCCAGCTTCTACGGCCGACTGGGCCTGAGCTCTAACGTTACCATTAAGCAAGATGGAATTAAGTGGCTGACGCGAGCTGCCGAGTCCGCCAACGAGCTTTTCCCACGGGCTCCGTGCGAGCTGGCGAAAATCTACGAAACCGGATACCGAGATTTGGTGTTCAAGGACCTTCAGTACGCCGTCCAGCTCTACGTCAAGTCAGCTGAACTCAATTACATTCCTGCCGCGGCGAAGCTCGGCCACGCATACGAATACGGAGCCCTCAACTGTCCTCAGGACGCCGCTCTCAGTATTCATTACTACACAATCGCTGCCCTGGGCGGGGACGCCCCGTCGATGCTGGCCATGTGCGCGTGGTATATGGTTGGAGCCGACCCTGTCCTGCCTCGAAACGAAGAGGAGGCGTACGAGTGGGCGCTGCGAGCTGCCCAAGGCGGCCTGCCGAAGGCCCAGTACGCTGTGGGCTACTTTCTGGAGAATGGCATTGGCGCGGAGCGAGACATTCTCCAGTCGGCAAAGTTTTACAGAATGGCGGCGGCCGGCGGAGAGGAGCGCGCTATTGACAGACTGAGAAAGAACAGAGACCTGACGGGTACCCGAAAGACTAAGGCGGGTAAGGCCGATGACAAGAACTGTGTCATTTCATAGCATTGGGAAATCCTGTATAACACATAATTTATCGTAATGGCTAATTTATCATTGCACGTGTGAGCGATTGACCACATCATGTATACAAATGACTTACGCCCAAGTACTTTTCCACCTCGTGCTCCCGCCAGTGTTCGTTGAAGAACGATCGCACGCACACCGGTATCCTTCTCGTCGTGTGGGCATTGATTAGAAATGAAATCGCAAGTTTCTGGAGAAGCTTCGTAACCTCTTGACCGTTGGGCCGTCCTTGGTGCGGCCAACCCGCCTCCAGAACAACTGTTTTCTTTTTGCAGACTTCCTGTACTTTCTGAAACTCACTCACCACCAGCCTCCCCGCGTCCTCAGCATTGGGGTAAGTATTGATGGAGAGGGATGCAATGTCCACGGCTCTGCAGAGCTCCGGGGTCCAGCTGTGGGCAGGCTGCGCAGTGGTAATCAAGCCCGGAAACAGCTTTCGCGCTCGCCTTAACGTCTTTATGAGGTCCCTGCTTGATGTCTCCGTTAGCCCAGAGTTGCTCCCTAGCACTAGAAGGTTAATCTTGGTGGAGTTGGCGGTTGCTAGCTGAGTGTCCAGCTTCTTCGCGTCCAATTGCACATTGAGGTCCAGTATAACCGCTAAACGGTCTCTGTCTTTTCGTGTCTTCACCCGCTCCAAGGCCTCCAGCACGCCACACCCGCCGTCCGTCCTCACTGCCTGTATCCCCAAATCATGGATATCCTGCAGGTCGTTCTGTATGACAAACAGCGGCTTGCAATGATCGCGGTGTTCTAGCGCCGAGTAGGTGACAGCCCATGGGACGGGCATCCCCATAAGCTCACTCTCGTCGCCAATCCCATAGTGTAGCGGTGGTCGTAGCGCTATGTCTGTGAAATCTGAGGGCTCTTCAGAGCTCTTCACAGCCACGGGCCCTCCCGTCCGGGTAAACTCCCTCCGGTAGAACACTAAAATCCATATAACCACGCACAGCAGGCACAGCTTGAACGGCCTGGGCACCATGTCGGCGTTTGGCCATCCGTTGAAGATTTTGTGTGTAGGCAGGTTTAAGGGGTGATGACGTCACAGCGCATCGAACCTAACCAGCTGGAGCGCGCTTGGCTCAAGGATCTGCATCTACATCTAGTCGACGCGCTTGATTGTTACCAGAATAGGCACAAGGCATTGAGTTACCAGAGTGGGCACAAGGGCATTGAGTTGGCATTGATTGAGCAAAGACTAAGCAATGGGTTACATGATTGGAAACGTGCATAGTAAGAATGCTTGTCTGGCTCGCAACGATCAGCACTGGCTGCAGACGGTGATGGTCCATGATGACGTGAATTGCTCAGACAGAGGATTGATGTGCGTGCAATTGAGAATCTTGGGAGAAGTTATGCCCCTTGTAAATACGAGCGAGGACTACGGGGGTGCCGCATCAGCAAGTTCAATTGGCAGTGCTTTGGCCTCCTAATCTTATGCACCGGAAAACCGACTGTATCAAAGGCTGTGCACCTGATAAAGGGCGACGGGTAAGCCCTTCGATATCCGTTTCTATCACAGCACCCTAACCAGGTTATTTCCTTGGACTGACCGGCAGTTTCGCCCCGAGCGCTTACGCGTGCTCTATTGCAGACAGATGGCGTATCGCAATCCAGGCTAAATTGGCACATATCACTGAAATTCAAAACGGCATTTCCTCTGCTCAAACCTGGCCTGGTGCCGGGCCCATGTTACACTCCGACGGGTCACCAGTGTTATTTATAAAGGCCCTGTCACAGAATTCTCATACACGCGATTGGCCGCTTCCACGAACCGACGGCTAAAGTTTTAGACGCGCCCCTGTATCGCTTGAGCCTCAGCTACCGGCACTCACCGCCACTCGGCTACTGGGCCAATTGCCCAATCACAACCTCTATTCACACCAACAGCCACTGATAATCCAAGCAAAGGCTTTACACGCTGTTGTCACCGTAGTTCATGCAGTTTGAAGTTACCCCACCACCCCGCCATACACTGATCGCTAACGTCGCTTCCTCATAAAGCTTCACCGATAGTGTGTGGGTCCGCCCTTACATTAACCGTTTACCGGACAGATCAACCTGAGGCGTTTAGCCTTCATGGGCGCTTCGGCTCGGAAACCTCGCGGAACAGAGGCGCGTACAAACACAAGGTATACATGTCCCACCGCTAAGGTAACTGTTTTCGGCCTATGAAACTCTCCACATTGAATACGGCAGCACTATCTGCCCAGCCGTATTATGTGACTTGCCCGCAGACGTACGGTGCGGTCGATGCGTTACGGTTGATGCGGTACGTGTGTTACGATACGGTGCCGTAGTCCATATAACATTGTTACTCTGTCTTTCGTGCAAAACAATCGCTAACCATACCCCGACGTCCTCCGTACAAACCGACGCATCGAATACCGTTACGAAACACCGGGAATAGCTCTGCGCTCACCGCGCCGCTCGCCGGCGGTGTGGGCCGACCAATGCACCAGCACCAGGGCTAGGGCCGCCGCCGCCCCGACCTCGAAAAACAAATATACCCGGTCCCCGCTGCTCCGCCGCGGGTATATCAGGCGGGCCTCCGCCGTCTCAGCTCAGGCATGGGCGAAATGACGGCCTCGCTAGACGACCACCCAGCGTCTCCGGCCTGTTTGACGTGTAGGAAGCGGAAGCGCAAGTGTTCGCGTGGGCATCCGTGCGAGTATTGTTTGAAGAACCGTGAGTACCGAGGTCTCCGAGGGGGCGAAGTTCGGGTAGCGTTCGGGCGGCAAACGCGACTAGACAAGGAATTCTTGAAGGCAAACAATCAGTTGGGGAAGATGACGGAGCAGGTCCAGTGACGAGCCGAGCACGGGAAGACTATTTATAGGCTTGATCTCCTCGGACCGTCGTCTCAGGGTTATTAGTTGCTCCGTGAGGTTTACAGTCAAGGCATCTTAGAATTGATAATGGCCTGTATCTCCTGGGCCTGGAGAGGATCTGGCTGGAGGAGTTAGCGCCGGGTTAGCGTTGATTGATCTGGCTTTACTGACTGATCTGTCTTGAGAAATCGCAGTTCTTGAGTTCAGCGAATACTACGGATTTCGGTTCGCCCTACTCTTCACTCCTGCTAACAAGAAATTGAATGCCTCTACCATGAAGACTCCACAACCTCCCACACATCCCACAGCTCCTCCCCACATATCTCACACACAGCCACTCCCCACATAACCACAATTCAAATCCCCGTGGTTTCCGAGCCCCCCACGCCCAAGGCGAAACCGACACAAACCATCTCGCAGCGACTGGAACTACTCGAGAAAGCCTTTGCCGAGCAGCACAACAGTCTCAAACGCATCCCCAACTTTCCGCAAACACCCCTGAGCGATGCCCTGGTCTACCATCTGCGGCCGCCGTCGGCGGGCCCGTCCCCGGCCAAGCGACAGCGTACAGAGTCGCCTCCACCGTTAGCGGAAATGCAGGAAGTCATCATCTCGGAAAACGTCATCATCTCGAGCGTAGATCTCTATTTCGAGCTCTTTCACGCCTGGATGCCGGTGCTGGTAGAAGAGAAGCTGCGAGCGGCACTGAGAGATCCCGCTGAGCGGAAGAAAGTCATCAACATTGTGTACGCCGTCATCTACGCTACCCTGCCCTTCAGTGGTCTGAGCAGCCTGGCCAATTCTGAATTTGCCAGAACAAAACTCGCCATGAAATGCAGAGAGTCCATCATGGTCTCAGTAATGACGTCGGAGTACTCTCTTGTTAACGTTCAGGCGATGCTTATTCTTGCCTTCAGAGACATTCTGGACGGCGTACCCAGCACCAACTGGCACGCAATTGACTACGCTATCCGTGCCACAGATCATCTGGGTCTCTCCAGCGAAAACAGCACTGAATCCGAGCTTACAAAAGAGACAGAGCGACGTGTTTTCTGGGCTGCATTCATCATTGACAGGTACAATCATCTCGTTCACAACTGGAGGACACAATGGCCACTAGACGAAATCCCTGCAAGGCGATTGCCATGTTGGTACGTCCATTTTAAGAACTCGTCCATCAAAGAGAACCTGGTGGGTCGACGAATTTCAGAATACCAAGATAAGGCGCATGTCATTGACTCTTTCGGCTGGGCCATTGAGGGTCTTTACTACCTTGGGCAGGCCAATCCGACAAAACTCGCAAACTGGCAGTCACATTTCGTCGATGCGAACCCCAAGCCCACTGCAGATTATCAAACGGTGCTTGCATACATATGCAGTTATACTGGTACGATTCGGCAAAACCTGAATGCTGCCTACAAGGAACACGATAGTGACGCGGCTGCTTCCACTTTGGATAGTGCGGCAAAGATTGCGAGCCTAGTGCATTCCTTCACAGAGCCAGCGGAAGGAGAAACAAAGCGAATCGCCCATCCAATTCTTCTATACGCCCTGTTTTTGTCTGGTAACATCTGTGTCTCACACCAACAAGCCTACTCAGCAGATATGTCGCAGTGCTCCCAAACGCTGGAGATACTCATCAAGACACTAGAGGTGTATGCTGAGAACCTGAACAAGTCCGACCTCCTTAAATCGCTGCTTGAGTTTCTACAAGAGTGCAAGCAAAAGACCGCAAGCCCTGATGTCAAAACAGACCGATCGGTTGATCCGAGCCAGCCTATGTCTGTTGTGCTGAAGAGATTCCGCCGCGAGAACGGTGCAGAGAAGAGTATTATTTATTAGTATGAACGTTCTTGTATTAATGGGACTATGTGATTGCTATAGCCTTAGTACACGTCTTTCTTTTGTGCGTTGTGACATGGCTAGGTTTGGACTAGGTTTGTCTGCGAGGGAGATGTCGAGCCAGTCGAATACAGACCCCCGGCCAGAGTGTTGCCACCAATGACGCAATCGTGGAGTGAGTGAGTAGAGGACTTTCGGCTCGAGTCGTCCAGGCGCTCCGAAGAGCTGTCTCTACCTCGACATGGGGCCTTGAGGAACTCTGGCTGAATAGTAGTGGAGTGAATGCCGTGGCCTCGAAGGCACGTTCGGATTCGCTGTGCAAGTTCCATGAACTCTGCCTCGTCACACAGCACAGACACGTGCAGCGTGGCGATGAATAGATCCTCCTTGAGGATCCAGATATGCATGTCGTGAATGTCATGCACCCCGGGCAGCGATGAAATGTCCTGTTTGACCTCCTCAGCATTGACAGACTGAGGAACACCCTGTAGCAGAACTGAAGAAGCCTGCTTGCACAAGGGAAGGGCCGAGCTGAAGATGATGATGGTGATGACTAGTGAAATAACAGGGTCAGCCATGTACCTCCACGAGTATTCAGTTTTCCAGATGAATAGAGCCGTTGCCATGACACCGACGTTTCCAAGCGCATCTCCTAGCACGTGCAGGAAGACGCCTTCCATGTTCATGGACTTTGCAGGGCCAGAGTCGCCCTTAGCACGGACATGGTAGTGGTTCTCGTGAGTCTCAGAGAGCGTGGAGCCAGACCGGTGTCGAGGGGTGTTGACGGCCGTAGACTGGTAGTCGCTCGATTCTTCATCTAGTAGTCGGGAGTTTTCGGAGATGTTGTGAACGGCGTTTTCGGGCAACAAGGACGCAATGTCGTGCGTGTGGCTGTGGCCGTGTCCATGACTGTGAGAATGTCCGTGGCCATGGCCATGTTCGTGGAACAGGAACAGGCCCACAATGTTACTGACAAGTCCCGCGCTTCCGACGCATAGAATTAGAACCGGGTTAGTGATGACCTGTGGTTCTATGAACCGCTGAATGGCCTCTAGGAAGATGGTGAGGCAGAGAGCGAGTAGAAAGACCGAGTTGATAAGTGCACCCAGAATTTCGGCCCGCTGCCATCCGTAGGTGTACTTAGAGTCCGCTCCCCGACTCTGGGCGGCTCTGACGGCCCACAAAGCAACGATTAGAGAGAAAACGTCATTGAGCATGTGAAATGAATCGGCAACCAGTGCCAGCGAGTGAACGGCATATCCTGAGTTAGTCTGCTTCCACGCGATTCAGAAAATCCCAGTGATCCCGTCGTTGCCCTCCTCACGCACGGACTGAAATCACACCGTACATGCAGGATGCAGGATTCGTTTCGATCGTTCAAGCAAGCGCCCTAGAAAATTGCTCGCTCGGCCGAACCTTCGGAGTGTATAGCGACTTGTATCACGGGTGTAGGCTCTGGAAGGCCTTGATGAATGTAATGAAGCTGCCCTTGTTTCCCTTGCCTAGATCGACTTCCGAGTTGTGATACTCAGATCAGGCGTGCTTGATAGAGTTTGACCAGTTGATAGAGTTTCGTCTCCAACGCTATTCCATATCGGTAATCTTCTTGACTCTCCAGACCTCACACCTTACACCTCACACGATCACTCGGGACGTGCGATATGTACTCGCGTACTCACCAACTATAGCCTCGATCAGGAAAAAAACAGTGTCGATAGCCAGCAACAGAAGAATCCTCGTTTCCCGTTGCATTTTGCGTAAACGACAAACGTCGTAGGCGCTAAGCGTTGGTTTATATACAAATGTCTGTGTTGTGATGTAAACTATTCCCAGTCAGCGGACCCTTTTCGGACGCCCCTAGCCCGATACGTTACCCGGAAGCCGACCCATAAACGGATACCATTTCTGTGCGTTATAACGACGCTACAGAATAAATTGGTATTTCATATCATTATCTATACGAATAGTATATGGATTCCTGAGTACTGGTATCTGTTATCTCCATCTCTTTGTCTACTCATCCCGCTTATAGTGACTCGCTTAGCGACATGCATTTGAGCCGTTGCCCCAGGCTATGCGGGCGTGTCCACATATGAAGTCATCGATGAGTAGGTTATTATTACAACACGGCGCTTCCGGAAGCGGAAATAGCTTCAACGGGATCTTATCAGATGACGAGCCTTCAAGGCCTGTGCAGCTAGGATACGAGGGACGGTATATTGAGGAAGACACCTGAGGGCTCAGCGGCCCACCGCCATCGGTGAGCGATATTAGCCGTAGCCAGGGTGTACGGCTGCTGTAACTTTGTGAGATGCACCGGGTTGCTGCCCGGGTATTCGGATGCGGCGAACGGTCAGAGCCGTGTCAGATATACGTCGACTTTCTCGGCGCCTGAGTGACCTAATTGATATAAAAGGCGTTTCCACGACTCGGTTGGGCAAAATTGGCTGTGGTTTGTGGCTGCAATTCGGGCACCTTTAGGGTCTGGTGAAGCCATAGACCCGCGCTGTTCAACTCGATAGGAACTATAAACGTTACGCATTGATTTCTCGCGAGCAAATTATGACGACATGAAGTTAGGTTCTACGCTGCGTCAAAATGTCTGACGAGACCGAAAATGGAGCTCCATGTGAGCTTAGTTTTAATTTGACGTTTACATTCGATGCGGCCGGAGGTGGGTTCTGTCTATCGAATTAAGCCCTGTGAGAGCTGTTTTCTGAGAATGCTGATTATGAGGGCTGCTTGTCGCTATAACTGTACTTGCACGGTAATGTTATAGCGTCAAGACTAGCTGTCGAGATGGTGTGCAGCTCTGCACATGGGGTATTGTTATGTGCTGATTCAGTTAATATTAATTGGAGGGTTACTTGTCCATCACTTCGCTGATCTGCATGTCTTAGATTCGGCAGCCACGCCATTCTAGGCTCAGAAAACGGGTAAGCTGGGCTGCACTTTCTCGGAACGCCATAAGCCCCGTTCCCGGCCTCTGCAGCCGGTTTTTTTGGGGTCGGGAACTTCGTTGGTACGAAACTAATGTCAAAAACAGCGGCTCAGCCGAGAAAACGCGTTGGTCCAAAAACCTCAGCTCCCTGCTGCGAAACAACAGGTAGCGTCGATGTAATTCAAATATAAGCCAGGGTTTAGGCCGTGAAATTTCCGAGTGACCCCGGATTCTTCCATTTCGCAAATCACAAATCGGCAATAGTTTAGTGGCTAGAATTTCCGCCTGTCAGTTCATCCGATCTTGAGTCTGAGAACAGCTCGCGGGGGACCGGGGTTCAATTCCCCGTTGCCGAGCATTCTTTTTGCTCCCGTCTTGCTTAGAGTTTTACCTGGTGTGCGAACGCTACCGAGACGCGTCATGTGGGCCAGAACACATCACGAGGCTGATTCTCAGATGTACCAGAATAATTAATTTCTGGCAATTGCCTGCCGAATGATATCGAGTCTGTAGTCAGAAAATACCTGAGTATGCGATAAACGTGCACATATCAACAAACTGGGCACGGCCTGTGTCAATGCGAGTAACTCAATTCATCTATGCACATGCATGCGCGCAGCTTTCTTCGGCTTGATCGCGCCCCCTGACATGAGTGAGGCCTTGTCAATTGAACTGCTTCGTACCTGAAATAACCTGTGGTTATAACGTCGACAGCTTTAACTTCTCATCGCATGCCAGCAAAGGGTGACAGCGGCCAATTCATTACGCAATCGTGTTCTAGAGCTTTACTATAAGTTGAGCCATGCATAAACCCCAGCTTATATGTACCCGATTCGCTGACTCTAATCTTCATCCAGGGGTCTACTCAATAGTACGTCTGCGTAAACACCTACAACCACTGGACAAGGATCCTCACAACGGGCAACGGGAGTCCCGCCCGGCTTCACCGTTATCATCATAGTCCAAATGTTCATAGAACGCATAACCAAAGTCTTTGATACACATAACACGCTGCCCGCCAACGTATTGCTATTCATTTCTCACCCGCAGCTATATACGTGATCAAGAATTTAACACACCTCATCATCGGCCTGCTGATCGCGATCGATCATCCTGGTCCCCGCCATTTGCATCCACCAGGCATCTCACAACGGTTCTTCTTGACAACATCACGAACACACCAACTTCTCATAACCACACACCGGCTTTCGTTATCACGTCGTATGACCTAATCCCGCACACGATGCACCCTAACCCTCGACTCCAAACCGTTTGAGCCGCAGTCACGTGTGTCCCATCATCTGTAAGGCCCAGGCCGTCAGGTCCAATTTGCAAGCGCGGCACAACTCACAGCTTGGCCGGATGCCTTCGTGAAAAAGTCCATTTAACAGTGTTATAGGGGATTTTTACCGACCTTGTCATACGACACATTTCTCACACGCGCAGTGTCAGCCCTCTGTCTCGTGTCGGGGGGGATGACAGATGCATTCAACGTTGAGAGAAGACGAAAGGGGAAGGTGCTACTAGTGGGCAGACCTGCCGTAGAACACAGAATGGCATGTAAAGGCACCGAACGGTGCATGCATGCTCGCCGGAGCTATTTTCGGGACATTATTACCGGACGCTTACAGCCATGTAAAACTTTACCCTATGCTTAGGGCTCGGAAATGCCCCAGGGGTTACCCTGCCGAACCTACCTCGAGCCACTTGTAACGTGCGGCTGCCAAAAGCAATGCGCATGTCTCAAGCAGGCAAAACAAATTACGAAAAGCAGTGGGCTAAACTATAGGTGGAAGGGAAGAAAGCGGCGAGGAAGGAACAAGAATAAGTCAAGGTGAGTAAGAGATAACGAATAAATACGCCTAGATATTTACATAGCAGGCATGCGGGTGATGCTGGTGTGGGAGGGTGTAGGCAAAAAGTTACCAGTTGGTGCCAGGTGAGGTGAGAGGAGGGCCGAAAGATTATGGTGAGAGATCATGAGGTGGTGATGGCGGTTGACTAGGAATAACGAGAGCGTGATGGAGGTGACGGGGCGCTCTTTTGCTCGTAGACTAAGTCTTCCTCCTGTATTCTCTCTTTCCCCTAGTCATAGTCCTCCGGGTCTTCTCCAACTCCTTCCATTTCTTTGTCAAGACATTAAGCGCCAGGGAAATCCTATCTGCCGTCTCTTTCCACTCCTCGCTCTGGTCCAGCTTGAAGGAGTAGAGCTGCTCAATGTCGGTCCTAGTCTGCTGGCTGTCAATAAGGTCCAGCTTTCTTCGCTTAGTGATTTTAGTTCTGACTGGCGACTCAAAGTCATCCTCAGAGTTGGCTGACGAGTTAGTGGTGTTACTGGTAGAGTCCATTTGGTCCTTGTTGTATTTCAATACAATGTGCCGTGAAGGCTTGGTGGTCATAGTACGAAGGAAGGTGGGAGGGTGATCTTATGTAGCTAACCCTTTCATTACATGTGCGGCACTCTCGCGCAGCTGACACGCGGGCACACACGGTATTAACTCCACCATATTGGAATTAGGCTGCAAAACACTAATTATAGTAAATACGCTAGCATTGATTGATTTGATGAGATTATAGCATAGTTGAGCTGATTACTGGCTGAATGGCCGTGTTGGCGTGTGGGTCCGACCGCCTACGGGAACGCACAGGCAGTAAAAAAGGTTTCGTGTTGGCAGCTGTGTTTGAGGCCTCGTAACAATGTTATGTGTTTGTTATCCGTAACAGCTTTTGTAAGACTCTGTGTCGGGTGTAGCACGCCTCAGCTCGATGCATTGAGTTATCTGCTACATTGCGGTCCTCAGCTATATAAGCTAGTACTTTACCAATTCCCTTAGCTAGATCTCTCCGAATTAATCTGATTAGGCGACGCCTGTGCCTTGTTAGCTGTGTGCTGTGCACGGGTGTTGCTGCGATCTACCGCTTGATCTTCTCATCAGAGCCAACGCGGAACAAGAAAAATTGATATGCAGCGGCGTCGGTCGGATCTCGATGCCGGTCCGCTTGCGCAGCTTTCAGAAGCACCTCATCAACACGACAGCACTAAACCCAGGCCAAGGAACACAGATTCACAAGGTGTAACATTTAGTGGCGTTGAAGGATTATGCACTCATACCAATTCACCATTGACGGGTGACGCGTCACGTACCTGATTATCACTCATCCAATGGTTTGGACCGGACAAACTTCGGCTAGAAGGACAATACCAATCTTTAAACCCTGGCACTCAACTACTCCTCGCTATAGAGCATTGGGGGCACTGAAACTCTAGCCTCAAGTCACTACGGCGGTCGCTGCTCGCCGTGAGGGGTCCCAACAGCGCACCCCTCCTCCGCAATACATGGCCCGGCTCTAACTGCGCGATATAACAATGACTAGAAAGTCGTCCAAGAGACTGGTCTATGTGCTGAGCTCGGACTTCTCCAGCACCGGCCATGCTCTAGGAGTCAATGCCCTGGCCGTGGACCCGGTCGTTGGTACGCTCTACTCCGCTGGCAGAGACGGCATGTTGAATGCCTGGAGTCTGAACGATATGAATTTACAGGCGCCCATAGGAAAGCCAAAGGATTATGGCAAGTCGACGCCGTATAAGCGGGCGCATCTGCACACGGACTGGATTAACGATGTGATTGTCACGAAGAACCATACGGGTAAGTACCTTGTACCAGGAGCGCATCAGGAGAAAAGCGATTGGTATTGACCAGTGGTTCAGGCCATAGTTGAAATACTCACCCTGGGCTGATTGCATGGCGCTACTACAGTTTATTGGCTACAATTTGGCTGGTTTGTTGAGCGTCGTGGTTGCCCTGAGTGACTGGCTGATGAACTTTATGACGGCAGTGTCCACTGCTTGGGTTGCTTACTCTATAGTGACATTCCGGATTGCATTCTGGTAACAGCACTCTGAATTGCAAACCTGGTGGATGGTAGAGCTCACACTCGTCGCTACGCTCTGAGTGTACGCACCGAACGCCTCGTGCTCTTACTAACAAGTCTGCACCGCGTCCTCTGACCTCATGGTCAAGCTATGGAGCCCGAAATCTGACACAACCACCATCATTGGTCAACACGAAGATTACGTACAATGCCTCGCCACCTCTCCGGAAGCAGACTGGGTCCTTTCCGGAGGCTTTGATCGAAAAATCAAGTGCTGGGATCTTAACGAAAACAAGGAAAAGTGGCAAGTCACACACGAAGTCGCCGGTGTCACTGAGGCCTCGTGCTCCGTGTACTCACTGGCAGTGAATGACACCCTTTTTGCCGCTGGCGGGCCTTCATCTATCGTCAAACTCTACGACACTAGAACTACAGAATCCATCAATCAATTCGTGGGCCACACTGATAACGTCCGTTCACTGCTCATCTCGCAGAGCGGAGACTACGTGCTAAGTGGCTCGTCCGACAATACCATCAAACTATGGTCGACTAAGGCATCACGACTACTCTACACATTTAATATGCATGATGACTCAGTGTGGTCGCTATTTTCCAATGACCCCGGCCTGCGAACCTTTTACTCGGCCGACAGAAACGGACTTGTCGTCAAGACGGATCTCACCAAATGCGGGCCCTACTCTGAAATAGACGAGACCTGCGCTGTTTCTACGGTACTTTGCCACGAGCACACAGCTGTCATTAAGACTGTTGCCGCCGGCGACTACATTTGGACCGCCACCGAAAATTCGTGCATTCACAGATGGACAGACCATGACACTTCACAGCCCAGTGCTCAAACCCAGGATGAGGACAAAATCATTTTGAATGACCTTTTTGGAAATAGATACCCAGAGGTTAGCGACGAGCAGTGGGATGAAGCCAAGACCGTTCCTGTCACATTTCTGAAGACAATCGGTGGGCCGAGCTTCCAAGAGCCAGTCCCCGACGTGGTTAAGATCAGACTGCAACCACAATGCCCCAACCCGGTAGAGACGATCGAAGGACATATTGGCATAAAAAAGCATAGACTTTTGACGGATAGACGACGAGTGCTGGCGCTTGACACGGCTGGAGAGATCAAGGTCTGGGATATTATCAAGTGCCAGCAGGTCAAGACATTCCCACCTGGCTCTGACATTGATGATCTGGCTGACGAACTCAACGCTTTGCATTCCACTGCGGCCGTTTCAAATTGGTGTCAGGTTGCCACACGGGCTGGTGAGCTCTACATTACTCTAGAATCAAGCACATGTTTTGACGCCGAAGTCTACGCTGATGAGCAGGAGGACTTGCAACATTTGAAGTTTCGTGAAGACCACCGAATCAATCTAGGCAAGTGGGCCATTCGAAACGTTTTGGCAAACCTCATTGAGGCTGAGATAGAACATGACGAAGAGTTTAGAAAGACCGCCAAACTACGCGAGCATCTGAAACAAAACCCAAAGTCATCGGGCATGTCCGTGGCGTCGCTCTCTTCCGTGTCCGACGCCGAGGACGAGCCAAATTTCAATCACGAGCTGATCAACTCTGTGGCCAGCGAGGCTCAGCAGGCTGCTCCTGCTGCAGAAGCCGCTAACGGATCCTCAACCACAGGTGCCAAATCATTTTTGAGCAAGTTCAAGTTTGGAAAGAAGAAGGAAGACAAGGCGCTCGCCAGTAAGGCGTCAGCGGCAATAGTAGCCCCGCCGCCGCCGGCAGTGGAGAAGGCTGAACAGACGCTGGAGGAGGTTGTTGCCGAGCTCAGGCTAAAATACACCAACCGAAAGGTGTCAAAGAAATCGATTTTGACGCCGCCTGGGCCTGAGGACGCGCCCGTGGTGACTTTGGCGCCCGAAATCAAGGTCATTATAAGCGAACAAAAGCAAGGATCTGGCGGCACCGTGGACCTGTACCGTGGAACAGTGGGAAGTATTGGTAAGGAGAGGCATATTGTGGAGAAAATAATACCCAATTGGATTGCAGACGTCTGTCTACGAAATGAGATACCGACATCCAAGGAATCTGCAAAGGTGGGTTTCACGCTGCAGCCATTCGATGAAAACAATACTAGCATTTCTCCTCTGCTCACCGGTGGAAATAGGGTGCTCCGTCTCACGGCCTACCATATGCTGCGAACCCACAAAATTCTAGAGTATCTTATCGAGAGGTTGCAGCCGCAGGATGTGCAGCTTTTGGAGAAGAACGGCCCTGTAGAGGACCAATTCGAGCTCGTGTGCCAGGGCAGGGTTGTGGATCGAAAGTGGACCCTCGCCAGCGTAAGAACGCGGATCTGGAGAAGTGGTGGAGACGTGGTTATAAAGTATCGAGTTCGGCAATGAGTCGTTGACATAGTCTCCGCATCGCCTTCTCCTGTTATAATTATGTCAAAACCTAACCTGTCACGTGAGGGTCTAAACCGGATAAATTAGTTTGGGGGTACTGCAACCTTGCAGTGGAGGCACGATGAACTTGTGAGCATGCATCTACGCACTCGATTCCATAGAGAATAATGAGATAATATAGAGCCACGCGACTCAAAGATCTGACAGATTGTTTGATCTTGGCGCGCGCCAAGGTCATCTCGGTGTATTATTCTTCCGGAGCCTCGGTTACATCACCGGTTGGTTCACAAGGGAGGCGGATGCGAATCTAGCTTCAGTGCGTGGTGAGGAGATATGCGGGGTTACGTACTGGTCTGTTTGCTTGTCACGGTCAAATATTATTTCAGCGCATACGAGTGATGGCTTAAGAAACCCCCACACGGTTGGGGGTCCCGAGACCATCATCCATGTTTGGGGGTAATGTAACGCGGGCCGTATAAAATGCGGTGAATTCCGGCAATGGGCAATGATTGATAGCCATGTGCATCTGTGCCCGCTTGAAGAGGTTGACCAGCTGGCCTGGATGTCCGGCGATAGCGCGCTATACCGGGATTTGAGTTTACAGACATATTTCAAGCAAGGTCACGTGGACTTGAAGGGTACGGTTTTTGTTGAGATGGATAGAATTAGTGGATTAGAGGATTGGGATGGCCCGCTAGAGGAATACAGGTATCTATGTCGGGAGATGAGCTCGGAGTCGGGCCGGCTATTGAAGGGATTAATACTCTGGGCGCCAGTGCCGGCGGGGCCAGGCGCGTTGGAGGAGTACATTAGCCGCCTGAAGAAAATCGATGGGTGCCACCTCGGCAGGGTGAAAGGATTTCGGTATCTGCTTCAGAGCGCACCCGACGGGACCACTACGGAAAGCCAGTTCCGCGACGCCGTACGTTGGCTAGGGCAGAGGAATTACGTGTTTGAGGTCGCCATAAACATCCAGGAGCGGGGCATCGTGCAGCTTACTGAGACTGTGGATCTGATCAGGGCCTGTCCAGGCACGCGGTTTGTGTTGGACCACCTGTGCAAGCCTGTTCTGAACCCGTGCGGAGAAGTGGAGCCTGAGTGGAACGACCTGATGGCGCAGATCGCTGCCTGTGGGAATAGCTATGTCAAGCTATCGGGGATGATGACGCAGGTCACGGAGGACATTTTGCATAGCCATGAACTGTTTCTGACGACAATTTTCAGACATGTTAATAGAATAATTTCTCTGTGGGGAGTCGACAGAGTTATCTGGGCGAGCGACTGGCCGATTTGCACGCTGCAGGGCGCCAAGAAGTTTGGTAGAAGTATGGGGTATTGGCGCGAGGTGTGCGATGAGCTGTTTGACAGAATGGCCTTGGACGAGGAGGACAGAAGGAAGATATACGAGCTCAATTCGGTGACTGCATACCGGTTGGCTGGGACTTGAGGTCAGGGCAGCTTTAATTTGAGAGCAAATTAAAGTACTTTAATATATGCATCAAGCTCTATTTCTGGCCGTCATTTGCAATCGCATGAGATTAACGGCTGTTGTACCTTCTTTATTTACGATTTATGACACTTTGTATGTTTTCGTGGCCAACCCCAACTAAATAATACATTTGAACTAATTTCGCATATTGTCCGATTTTTCCTCAGAAAATGTATATCTTACCGGCAAATCAAATCACGGCTCCTCTACGACACGTACCTAACAATCCAGACACAGCCATCTATGAACTACCCCTAAACAGTGATTCAAAGAGTTCAGCATAACAGACTCGATTGGCTTGCTCGCTAACGTCTCCCACCACCAGCGTCTCCAACCTTATCGTATGCGGCGCCGATAACCAAAATTTACGCGTTCACTTACTTCTCCCAACGCGCTTCACCAAATTTTCACCACCATGGACGACAAGGACGAGAGAGAGGCTGTCAAGCTATGGCGAGTCTACCGAACTGTGAAGGAACTTGTTCGGGATCGAGTATGTTTTCACGTCACATGACTCAGACTAACTCAGGGATACAATATCGGTCAGCAAGAGCTCGAAATCACGCTTGACGAGTTTCGATCACATTTTTGCAACTCCAATGGTCAGGCCCAGCGAACCATGATGGGTTTCCAGGCTGTTCCTACTCCAGAGGCCCTTGAGAAGTTTCCAGAGCTGGGATCTTTGTGGGTGGAGTTCTGTAACGAGCCCAGTGTAAGCGTCAAGACGATGCGAACTTTTTGCATTCACATTGCCGAGAAGAACTTTTCGACGGGCCTGCTCATCTACCAGAACGGTATCTCGTCTGGTGCTATTAACATCATCCCCTCTGTCGCCCCGGCAACGATTGAAACTTTCCAGGAGGGTGACTTGGTGGTCAACATTACCAAGCACGTCTTGGTGCCAAAACACATTAGACTGAGCGAAGACGAAAAGAAGGAGCTGCTGTCGCGATACAGGCTAAAAGAGTCACAGCTGCCTCGAATCCAGCGAGAGGATCCGGTCGCGAGGTACCTGGGGCTGAGGCGAGGACAGGTGGTGAAGATTATCAGGAGAAGCGAGACAAGTGGTCGGTACGCCAGTTATAGAATCTGCCTGTAGTGCCTGAAATGCACTGACACGGGGTACTGCTTGCTTACACTCCTAGTGTACATAAAATAATGACTTTTTATTCTGAGAGCCGAACTTTCGAGATGCCATCTCGCAAAGAGAGGCGTATCACGCCGGTATACGCGTAGATTTGTGTGTTCTTAGTGTTTAGTTCTTACTCTGGCGAACTAGAACTCGTATAATCACGTGTGTGCCGGTATGTCTCGCGATACGTGGTTTGCGGCCGAGAATCAGAGTGGCTGGCGTTTTCTGAACTACTGCGTATACCAAAACGACGGTACGAAAGCTTAATGGAGACGGAGAATCACGGTGAAAACAAACAGGCACGGATTCAGACTAAAACAGGTGCCTGATTGACGATGGGCCCACTTGATGAGTGTCTTGAATCTGAGCGGACCCGGGGAACTAGAATGGCTGTACAGTCGAGTGAAGGGGAAATCATCTCTCGGGTGGTGGGAGCAGAAGAACTGGGCGTGGACAGAGCATACGAGCGGTGGTTTCGGACTTGGGCAATTACGTCAACACGACGATCATGACAGGGTCTTTCCATTCAGAGGGTTGCATGTGCTGCACCCGAACTAGCAGGCCGGCTACATAGCTGTCATCACCGTGTGCCTGGCCAATTACCTGTGGCTATTGTTAGCACTGTAGGCGTCGCGTTTCTGAGGTTTTGCCCCACCGAGCTAGCCGGGTTACGTTAGAGCTTGCGGCGCTCGCTAGCCATCTCTATTCCCACTGTGCCTTGAAACCACCCCTTTCTCGAGGCTGTATGGGGGGGCTTAGCAGAGAAATGCACGGTGAGAAGGTGGGCATTACCGACAATGTTGTAAGGCTTTCAAAGCAGCCAGCTAAAGCCTGTAGCACTGGGACCCTCTGCCACGACAGCTGTTTTAGGATTACCACTAAATGTGCTCTTATCCCAACGTCGGGAATAAGTCGGCAAGGCCGTTGATAATATTATTTGGGTGCGGGCGCGCACCGCGCACATCGTTGCGTGAGGCTGACACTGGTGGCTGGCTACCCGCCACAGGTTTCTGGCCCGCAGATCTTGAGTATATAAGAAACATGAAAGTCTCAGACAAACTGTACACTATCCTAGTGCATCGTCAGTTCACCAAAGACAGGCATAAACCTTAAAGAAACGAAGCGACAATGGCCCCAATCGTTGGAAAGATCAAGTCCCTGGCGACTACCAACTTGTTCATTCTAACTCTGCGACTGATCCAATTTTTCTTTGTTGGTCTGGTTGTTGGCCTGGTGGCTTACTTCATCAAACAAGAGTCCCAGGTTGGCGCTTCCGCTTCATCGCCTTATGTCTTTGTCTTGGTGATTGGCATTTCAACAATGCTTGTGCAATTTGCCTTCTGCTTTACCTTCACCCACCCGCACCTGTACTTTTTGGATATGGCGCTGGCGACCGCGTTCGTGGTTTCCTTCTTTTGGATGCTCAACTTTGAGTCTCCTGTTCCATGCAAGTGGACTTCCTTCAACCCCTTTGGCTCCTCCCACTGTGGCCAGGTTCGAGCTGTTTTGATTATCCAGATCGTTCTGGCCATCTTCTGGTACCTCACCGCTGGCATCGGCTTGTTTACGTTTTTCCGAGCCTCTCGAGGAGCCAAGCCAACTGACGAGGAGGAGTAAACACACAATCACGAAACAAACAAATTGATGAAACAGAATGATGAAACGATACGAATGAATATGATGGAATACGAATACGGTATGGCTGAGGATCGAATAGGAATGAACATACATGCAAAGCATGAGCATAGATTTTAATTACGTTAGGTTAATAATTGCATTGAATACGAAGGACAACTTGAATGAATTGACTGTAAACACTCACTGAAGTATCACGTGCTCTTGTGGCTTGACGTGATCCAAGTCAGGCGAATTTGTCCAGTGATCGAGCGCCTTAAGAGGAATTCGTTATGCCGGGCCAGACACAATAAAGTTTATGCACATGCGAGACACATGAATCAGTGGTCTCATCCGAAAGCCAGCAAGACAAACGTTAGGATCTTGACAAGAACAAAAGTCGTTTCAACCTTTGCTACTCTCGCGACACACGTCCGCAGACAATGGCATCTTGAATACCCGTCCACCACTTCACATTCTTCAAGGAAACGCCCTCCAATGGGCTTACCTGCACTCCGTCCTTTCCAAGATACGTAGGGCCAACCGTCACAATCACACTATCCACTAAATGACTGTTCTTCTCGTCCAACAGCGAGTTGATTACATAGGCACCGCCCTCAATCATAATGCTCTCTAGGCCTTCATCGTGTAGTTTGCTCAGAACTTGTTGCCAATCAAAGGAGTCGATTGTTATAACCATTCCGCCTGCTTCTTCGATAATCTTTCGCTTATCCTGATTATCCTGGTTCACGATAACCCATACACCAGGACTCCCCTCTTTCGCTTGCTTAATCAACGCGGAATCCTGACAGTTCCATCGAAAATTGGGATCCACAATTATCGGTCGCGGACTGGATCCAATCTTGCACAAGAGCGAAGGATCGTCGGCATTGGCGGTACCGACACCAATCAAAATACCCTGGTGCCGGGATCTCAGGTAGTGGGTCATAGTCTTTGTTTCCAGGTGGGAAATCACCGTTCGCACGCCCGGCTTCGCGGCTATCCGTCCATCGAGACTCTGAGCATAGGTGAGAGTCACATGAGGTTTACTAGTGCTGTCGCCACTCGCTGGAAGGTATGGCTCCAAGAAAGGTCCTAGCTTACTGTCAAGTGGTAACATCCCAACGCCACTCCCACCCACACAACCACACGTTACTTGAACCTACACCCATAGTTTGATTACCGTGCTTCATTTTATAAAGGCAGGATGAGTCAACCAATTGAACACAGATTTAACCCGTACGCTGACAACGGAGGTACTGTCCTGGGAATTGCCGGTGAGGACTTTGCCATTCTGGCTGGCGACACCCGACACACTAGCGGTTACTCCATCAACTCGCGATTCGAGCCAAAATGCTTCGATATGGGTGACAACATCGCCATGACTGCCAACGGCTTTGCCGCCGATGCCAACGCCATGATCAAGCAATTCGTCGCCAACAGAGAATGGTACCATCACGATCACAACAAGCCGCTTAAGCTGCAGAGCGCAGCCCGATTGATTCAGCACATCCTCTACGGAAAGCGAATGTTCCCCTACTACGTCCACACAATCATTGCCGGCCTAGACGAGGAGGGCAAGGGTGCTGTCTACTCGTTCGATCCGGTCGGCTCGTACCAGCGAGAGGAGTGCCGAGCCGGCGGCGCTGCTGCCAGTCTCATCATGCCTTTTTTGGACAACCAGGTGAAGTTCAAGAACCAGTATGAGCCCGCGTCGGAGGGTACCGTTCACAAGCCAGTCACGTATCTCAAGCTAGACGAGGCGTTGAAGCTGGTCAAGGACTCCTTCACGTCCGCCACGGAACGACACATTGAGGTTGGTGACTGCCTGCAGATTCTCATCATCACCAAGGAGGGCATCAAGACGGAGTTCTTCCCTCTCAAGAGGGACTAGATAGCTATGTATCTCTATACGATCAGACCGGGAGCTCAAACTTCTTGCCCCTCATGACCTTGGTGTAGTAGATGTAAAAAAAGTCAGAGTAGAGCAGAGTCTGGATGATTCCAGCAAAGAATGACACCAGGTCGAAGTCAATCTTGAAGCTCCACTTGTAGATCCAGTTGCACACGTACAATGCCCGGTACACACCCAGGGCAAAGATGTAATGCACGGTGAGCGACGCGGCCTGGCCAGTTCGCTGCAACATGAACAGTTGTGGCAGAATTGCCACAGACTCCAGCCAGATGCTAAAGGCCCAGATGATCTCCGTTGGGGTGAACTTGATGTTGAAGATAAGGGCCGTGAGGGCAGCACCTCCTAGCAGGTACTCCACCTTGAATGTGTCAATGTTGGGGTTATGCGTTGGCTTGAACTTGCTCAGCATCAGGCTCAGAATGTACAGCTGCGTGCCAATGAAGATAAACTTCATAATGAGGTTGTAAATCGAGGACCATGGCGCATACAGAATGTCGAGGTATCGCGTTAGGTAGACCAAGGCGTACAGTCCTTGCGTTTTGAACGAAATACCAGCCACCGACTTTGACGTGTGAATCTTGTGAATCAACAGGTAGATGCTCACAAGATGAGTGGCATCACCAGCTAGTCGAAATATATTCATTGACATGTTGTGTGATGTGGTGAGTACACGTTGCCTTTCGCGCTCCCATCACCACAATAGCCGTTGGCGTGCTATGAACTCCCAGCGCATAACCAGCGCCAGCGAAACGGGCTGACCACTCTGAAATTTATTGTTTTGGGGCGTTGGTCCAATTTTATGTCCAGCAGGCTACACCGCCTTATAATCTTAACGGCCAGCTCAGCTGTTGCGTTGTCAGCGCCGATCAGTGTCCTTGTTCCGGGTGGTCCGAACCTGCCAATTTGAGACATTCTGGACCCTAGGCATCGATGAGCGATGAGTGTCGGCAAAGGTTCGTAGTAGTCCAGATTTGACGTTTTGCTTTGGGAAAGAGGTATAACTCCGACAGATAATCCGGGTTCAGTGCGTTGAGGCCACTTCATATATGACAATAGAGCCAAGCGTGACCTGCTCACCTGTCATGCCTCCTCCTCTTCCTGTTCTCTGGCAAACTGGTGTCCTCCTCCTTCAAAGATCTATGCTTTGTGGCACCCCTCAAACCAACAGCAACCCTCCTCTGCAAGGCTTTGGGCAGTATACTCTTATCCTTATAGTCGTCCTCCACGGCCTCAGTATAGTTTCTCTTGTACACCTCATGATCCTCGTCTTGAAAGAACACACCCTTATGGTAGTACTTTTGCATGTACGCCATTTGTGGCCTGTTCTTTTTGTCTTCTTTCTGCTGCTGTAGCTTTTCCTTGTCCTGCTCATACTTTTCAGCCTCGGTCATATTTCGTCGAGCCTCAATCTCCTCAAGTTCCTCTTCGGCTTTGAGTAGTTCCTCACGCTCTCGCTTCACTCTAGCCCTTTCTCTCTCTTTCCACGCAGCCAGCTCTGCCGCTGGGTCGAGATCATCCGTGTCATCTATCGCGTCCTCTGCCTCGTCCGCGAACCGCGCCGATTCTTGCGCCTGTTCCAGTCGTATGCTCTGCTCAATGATCTTGAGGGTCTCTTCTCTGTTTACGCTTGCCTCTGTCTGAGCGGGCTTTGGGGCATTGCGTTGTTTCTTGGATATGAAGACCGGCCGACTCAGCTGAACTTCCTCTTCGCTCTCCTCGCTATCGCTTTCTTCCTCGCTGGTCTCCTCGCTTTCCTCAGCTTCGGCTTCCACTTCCTCTTTGGCCGCTTCCTCCTCGTCCGTCACGTACTCGCCCTCGCTGCTTTCCTCTTCCGGTGGCTCTACCTTTTCGCTTAGCTTCAACTGCTGGATCGTGATCTGGGGTCTGGCCTCCTGATCTGGCTCGGCAACAACTTCCTCAACTACTTCATCCTCGCTCTCACTGTCTGATTGGGCCCCGGTGGGCTTGCCAGCAAAGTATCTCTGCGGGCCGGGCATGGGACTAAGGTTGATGCGTCGCGCTTATCTACACGAGGATAAAAGTTATAGTGAGCAAAACAAAAAAACATCATTAGTTGTATATACAGTCATTAATCATCACACGCTAATCCAGTAGTACTAGTTCGCACAAACACTACCAGGTTGCTGGGCCGAACGTTTGATTGCCACTCAGAGACTGAAATGGCGTGAATAGAGCGTCCGCCGTCTGGAAAGCCTTCCCGTTAGTAGCACCCCACCAGAACGGGGGGACTACTTTGGGTGATAGGGTAACCACAAAGATGAGCAGCGAAGACAAGGCAAGCCCCAAGTCGAGCCCAGCCGACAGGGAATAGTTGTATTTTGCCCACCAGTTGAACCAATTTCTTTTGATCCAATAACCGAAAATATAGCCAACCAGGCAGTAGGCTCCGTAAGAATACGAGGTCGCTGGCGGAATGTATTCCAGTCCATTGAAAAACACTGGCCAGTGGATATTCTGAATGCCAGACTTTGGCCACTTCCTCTTGATAAACCAGTTCATCAACGGTAGTATAGCGCCTATCGGGAAGAACCACAGCGTCGACGCATACAGCTGACCAGGCGAGAACAGCTTTGAAGGCCCAATAACACCCCACACAATAGAAGAGTTGAAGAACACTCGGCCGGACGGGCAAGTGAAGTTGTTTGGCTGGTTGTCACTGCACAGCCTGTGTATGTGTCCCTGTGACCAGTTCATGACGGCAAGCTGGACCAAGCCACCCCAGATCGTGGCCACCAATTGCGCCGCAAAAAGCACTCGTGGCGCGATTTTTAAATAGTGTCCCAGCTTCATATCCTGGAGAAAAGTGACTGCCTGCGAATTCGTAATGTAGCCAAAAGTCTTAAACATCATCATGGCGATGGGCCGGCCCGGCAGAAGGTAGCCGATGATGAACTCCGTGATGACGTTCAGACCGACGCTAATGTTTGTCAACGCGAAAATCAAAGCCACGGGGATGAGCATTCCCACGGCGATAACCAAGGCAAGGATTAGTGCCCAGAAGGGCAAGAGCGTGGGCCAGGCCAGACAGCTGACAGCGGCCATTGCGAAAAACACCACAAAGCTAACGCCAAACCACCAGTCCGGCACTTCTCTGTATCGCTTGATGAGACGCATGTGAACGTCGTCCGGCTCGTTTCTGGAGTTTTTCCAGTAGTAGAGGATGTTTTTCCCGTCAAAAACCAGCGTGTGCACGATGGTCGAAGTGATTGCAGCAAACGACAGCCCATAGGCGACGATATAGGTAGTAGGCAGAAACAGAGGCGAATAGGACTTGTACAGTGCTTCGTCAAACACAAACTCCTTGTCCAAGATGGCCCGCACGTTGTAGATTTGCTGGAACCTGTCGTAGGAGTTGGACGACGACATTGGCATGAAATGGCCGTACCAGACGTTTGAAAACTGGATAATGGGGCAAATGATCCAGAAAACTACCACGAGCGAAACAAGCACGTTCGCAATCGCGAAAAACGGGGGAATCAGCGGTGATCCAATGTACCCCGCCACTTGGGCCCAGTCAAAGGTAATGGGCATCATGCCCAGACCCGACTGCACGCCAAACAGTTGGTTCAACACCACGTTCTTTGGCGCAATCCATGAGGCAAACGAGAAGTTACTCATGATGGGCATGAAGAACTGCGGAACCCACGTCCATATAAACAGAGATGTCAGCGCGTACATAAAGAACCGTAGTCGACTGACCTTCCAGCCGTTGGCGACATGGTTCACGTTCAAGTGAATGTTGGTCAGAAACGTGCACGTGACCAGGTTTGAGGGCCAGATCATTGAAGCGGGATAGATCAAAACCCGTCGAACCAGGCCTGCGATAGAGTATCCCAGCGCCTGCGAGGCGGTAATGGCCACTATCTGGAACCCCCAGCCAAAGTCCGTTCGCCCGTAAAAGTGTTGGATGGTGATGATGACGTCTGTGAGATAGGCGGCGCCCTGGCCGAATGACACGTTCGCCATAATCGTGACGAGCGCGTGCTCCTTGAGGTTGAAAGGACTGGGATTGAGTTCCATGCCCCAGATTCTTTTGTTTGGCACTACCCTGTCCCAGATTCTGCCCAGCGGCCAGGCGGCGAAGGCGCTGACAAAGACGGAGATCGAAAACACAGGGGCATGGAGCGAAAATAGAGCATTGAGGGCACACCCCAATGTCGTCATTAGCAGCCCTATGAACCACATTCGTATGGTATTGTGTGGAAGCGAGGGATCATCAGTGTTGGGGACAGAGGCCCTGACTTCGGGATAAGGCGAATCATCCTCTGGTACCAGCTCAACGTAGCCATCGTTGAGTTCTATGCCCTCTGGCTTGTTCCCCCAGCCGGGCGCTCCTCGTAGGTGAGGGACTTGTTTGGGCTCTACAGAGCTGGTGGAGCCGGTGGGCTCCTCTTCGTGGGTGTAAATATCGTCTTCTCTGTCTCTATACGGCGGTCCGTGCGTCTGGTGAATGTCTAGCATCGTTCATTGAGAGAGAGCGACTCTGTGTGTATCGGCGGTGTATTGCGTGTAGCAGGCCTTATCTGCGCGACGCAACCATGAAACAGTGCATGTCCCAGCATATCGCGACGGCTTCCGGTGGCCAACCGATTATCGCTTAGTCAGAGTCGGTGGACGACTAGTACAGCTAGTAAATTCCAAGTGTTTGGAATTCGAACCTTTCTAGCACTGTACGGCTGAATATATTGTTATGCGCTTAGCTAAGCTTCTTTCTGTGGCTGGCGATCTGGTGGGCTGGGGTGCGTGCATTTTAGTGTGAGGCTTCTGGCCAGTAACGATTAATATTAACATGTTAATCGTAAGTTTGATTAAAGTTAGATGGTCAGTGCGCGCTGAATAGCTTAGAGGGTCATGATGAGGTAATCAATGTCGTTGAGGTAGCTCAACCAGCTTTTCAGCTGCACCGACTTCAGTAGGCTTCATTATTATCGATCAAGCTGACGACTGCACATCTGTCAATCAGTTGGGAGAGTTGAAACAGATCAGCGCAGGGCCTAGATCTACTGACGTGCGTACCATGCAGTTTCGTGGCGTAGCAAATACGGGAGCTAGATGAAGGCAATTTAGTCATTGGCAATCAACGCATCAGGCTGCAGTGGAGAGGAACTCGCTGTTTATATAGCTTTGCAGTGCCGGTGAATCACAATTCAGGGCCTTGAACGCGCTTTTCACACTCACCACACGGTTAGGTGATGTTAAGCAGGGACAGAGCGAGCCTCGAAATCGAGCACACAGTCGCTTTCCCATCTCAGGGAAGCCCGCTATCCTTGTGAGCTCGAAACTGATCTACCAGTGCTAGGACTCACTACGATTAAGTGCAGATGAATATACATTAATCTCTACTGTGAGAAACGTTAATTTTTTGTCATGACAAGTTACTCCTCGTCCTCCTTGGTCTCAATGACCTCGGTCTGAAGACCCTTGGGGGAAGCAACGTTGACGGCCTGGACATAAGAAAACAGCTTCTCCTTGGCACCCTCCTCGTCGTTTCGCTTTCGGGAAATTCGGACTCGTAGTCGGGTTGGGACACCCTTGATTCCTCGCTTCCACAGCTCCTTGTTCAACTGGGGGTCGAGTCGGACATCACTGGTTCCGAGCTGCTGCTTGGCGAAGTCCTTGACGGCCTTAACAGCCTTTGGGGCTCGCTTCTTGAACTGGACACCGAAGACCTGAGTTAGTAATGTTCTTGGTAGATTCGCGTGCGCAACTGATTCTGGTCTTCCTTAAGGTTGCAGTAACTTTTTCGTTGAATGACGGCCAGTACTATCGCCAAAAACCCTGCAATAGTCGCCACTGTTGCTTGAGTCTGCTTGTCGACTTAAGCACTTGTTCGAATTGTCGCTTTAAAGGAATCGGACCAGAACCGTCAGCTGCAAACGCTGCTTGTCGTATTACTCACCCTCTTGTGCAAGTGAATGGTGTACTCTCGGGTCACGACATCAGAGATGGCGCTTCTCTGCTTGTTGGATGGAGCCATTGTTGTGTGATTTGGTGGTATTGACAAACGACGATACTAGAGTGAGTCGGTTGGGACACTGCGCGCACCTCGCCGCGTATTTCTTGGGCCGCTGCGCGTAATCGGGAGTACGCAAAAACAGTCACACAAACGACTCACTCAACGTGAAGACTCCCAACTGCCGCAAAAGGTGGGGCTTTCGGGAGCATGGGCATTTATCGGGTCACAAACATGGGGTTTACCGGTCATGTGACTCGTTCAATCACGTGATATTTGGACCAAGGTACATAAAACGTCAAAAAGAGGTGGAAACTAAACTTTAAACGATCAGGAAGCTACACCTTTGACGTACTGTATGCTCACAGTAAATAGTATACGCTGGTCTAGACTATCAACATTAGACGAGCTGTATAATGATGTGTATTCTATGACGCGTGATTCACGTGATCGGGATTGCTTTCCTTTTGCCTCATTGGGAATAAAGTAAACATTAGGTGTGGGCGCGGTGCGGCCATTTGTTTACCCTAATACATCGCATCACCTCACATCACTTTTCATCTCACTCCACAATGGCTGAACCTGAGGCACAGTTCTCCTTTGCCAACAATTTCTGGGGCAAGGAGGATGCCGGTGTACAGAACCTCTTTCAGAGGATGCACGATGCTAAACAAACGTGTGAAGAGTTGATGGCGTTCTACAAGGAACGAATTGCTATCGAAGAAGACTATGCTAAGCGTATGCTTGCACTGTCCAGGAAAGGCCTTGGATCCAACGAGACTGGAACTTTGCGGGCTTCTCTTGACATTGTCAGGACCACCACTGAAACGGTTGGCAAATCACATTGCACTTCTGCCGCCCAACTCAAGAAGCAGCTGGCTGCTCCGTTGGAAGCTTTCTCTGCATCCATCAGGTCTCGACGAAAGACTGTTGAGACCAACATTGAGCGACTGTCCAAGGCCAAGCAGACGCAAAACACCACAGTTGAGAAGGCCCGAAAGGCTTTCGAGACCGACTGCAATAAGATTAATGGCTACTCCGCCAAGCAGAACCTCCTGCTGGGCAAGGAACTCGAGAAGAACAACATCAAATTGGACAAGGTCCACTCTAGCATTGACGCCGATAAGCGGGATTACCAGAACTCGCTGCGGGTGCTAGCAGAGACCATCGACCGATGGAACAAGGAATGGAAGCTGGCCTGCGACAAGTTCCAAGATTTGGAGGAGGAGCGAATTGCCTTCGTCAAGTCTAACCTGTGGGCTTATACCAACATTGTTTCCACGGTCTGTGTCAGCGACGACGAGGGCTGCGAGAGCATCCGAGTTATCCTGGAGAAGTGCGACGTGAACGAGGATATCAAGAATTTTATTACTTCCAAGGGCACTGGTGGCGAGATCCAGGACCCACCAGAGTTTATTAACTATATGGGCGGCTACTCCGGCGACAGTGTTCCCGTCAACTACCGTATCGCCAACTTTAGCCGAGACGGTGAGGAAGAACATGCAGATGACAATGCGGACGCCAAATCAACAATTACATCCATGCCGCTGGACGAAATGGACAAGATGACGATTCGAGATGACCGAACGATCCGAGACGACCAGTCCGAGTACTCGATTCCCGTCTTGAACAAGTCAGAGCAGTCCACGGCTCAGAACTCACCCGTGCACGGAGGCATCTCCCCCAACAGCTCTGTCTACTCCACGTCCATCAGCTCGCTTTCTGAGGGCGACCAGGGCGGAGAAGACGAGCCAAAGAAGCGGACGTGGTCTTCCCCGTTCCGACGACGAAGCCGAAAGGATCTCAACCGGGGCTGGAATAAGTCACAGTCCAATATTGAGCTGGACCAGTCTACCCTCACCAAGTCTTCGAGCAAGAGCTATACCGAGTCTCTCAAGTCTCCTTCCAGCAGGTCTGTACTGAGCATGGGCGAGAACATGTTTGACCTGGGCGTCACTCGACAGCAGGCCTCCAGCAAGTCTCCTTTCGATATGCGATCGCGATCCAACTCTCCAGTCAAGAAGCTCTCCAAGGACGACCCACTGGTGGCTGCTCTTGAGCGACTCAAGTCCTCGTCTTCCACCGTCTCTGACGAAGGAAAGGGCAAGTACGGCGGTCTAGGCGGAAAGGGCGATATTATTCAGAAACGAGTCACCTCGCGATCTGCTCCAGTCAGTCCAGTGGCCGCGAAGGCTTCCCTGGCTCCTCCACAGCCAGCGTTCACCGCCAGCGACATGAAGGCTACTTCGTCCAAGTACTTTGCACAGACCAAGGAAATGTTCCATCGAGGCCAGGAGCAGCAGCAGGATCCACGACGACAGCTACAGCGACCAAAATCGCAGGTTGACATCAGAAACCTCAATGAACAGCCCCGGCCACGAGAGAACCCATACCACACCACGAGAGCCCGACCACAGACTTACTACGGCGGTCCAACTGACGCTGACTACTACAGGCAGCAACAGCAGCAGCAGCAGCAGCCACAGCAGCATCAGTACAATAACAGATCGCCGTCGCCAAACCCAGACTACCGAAGGTCTGTGTCGCCTGCCCCGAACCGACAGGAGGGCTACAATGGCCGACAGTCCACGTCTCCTATGCCAGTAGACGGCTACGGCCGGCCATTGTCGCCAGTTCCTTCTATTGACAGACGAAGGTCGCACTCACCAATGCCGCGGGAGGACTATCGACGGTCTGTCTCGCCCAACCCTAACCAGGGCCAGGACTTCAGAAGGTCTGTCTCGCCTAACCCCAACCAAGGCCAGGACTTCAGAAGGTCCGTGTCTCCAAACCCGAACCAGGGCCACCCGGGCCAGGATTTCCGACGATCCGTGTCGCCTAACCCAAACAGAAACTCATACTACCCCGACCAACAAGCATACTACCCCGAACAGCATCAACAACAGCATCAGCAGCTGCGGCCGCGAAGCAAGTCCGCGCTGGACGTGTCGCAGCGACCTAAGAGCAAGCCCAACTTGCCTTCAGTGTCGTCTGACGGCCGACGAGTCCTCAAGTACGCCAAAGCGGCGTACGACTATCGGGCCGCTATCCCCGAGGAGGTGAGCTTCCGAAAGGGCGACGTTTTGCTAGTCCTGCACACACAGGACGACGGCTGGTGGGGCGTCGAGGTGCTCGGAGTGAGGAGGTTTGGTCTGGCTCCTAGCAATTTTCTTGTCAGCGTAGCCTAGGCGATGACTTAATTTATGATGTATGTAATTAACACTCTTTTCTTATGCTCACTGTTTACTTAACGATACTCTCATCGTACTTTCAGTGATAAACTGGTGGCATCTTAGAATCATGTCTGATGACTTCATAGTTGAATTATAAATAGCGGTGTTGTGCCTGACGTATGCATGTGGTCACCCGTGATGCATATCGCTTAATTCACCTCATGAAATCACGATCGCTCGGCTGTGACTAGACCGCCTATTAATAGCTTTACTGCTTACCTCCTACAATGGTTCTAATCACAATTGATGAATTGGATGAAATCGACGCTGTGCACCTTACGGTCGACAAGGACGCCGTGACCTCCGGCGCTTCACCGTTCTCGTCAACCAGCCATACATTCACACTCTCATCACTACCAAACTATGAGCGCTCTCAATTGGAAGTCGAGGAGGTGTCTGAATGTGGCAGTTTCGAGTGCAATTGTTCCGAGTGTGACGACGGGCAAGGACTGGCGCTAAGAGACGTCTACAGCTCGCTGCTAGAGGACAGAGACGAGCTGCAACAAACTACGCTATCAAGGTACTGCAGCCACACAGCACCCGAAGGGTTCCAAACGGAATACAACTCAGAAGAAACCCAGGTCACACACACAGATCAAGACCGAGACTCTCAAGGATCTAACCAAGGCCTCTACCCCAGTCGCTCGGGACACAGCACTTATGCCGACTACGTTTCCCACCACTCTGGAGTTGCCTCCCGATTCTTTGAAGATCTGGGATCGTACAGCGATAATGAACCGGAACCACCCCGGCTCAGGGGCCGCTTGCTCTACAGGGCAAAGTTATGGTGGAAACTGGCCCTGTTGAAGCTCAAGTGGAAGTTCAAGAGACGCTCGCATGTAAAGCCATAGCATAGAAAACATTCATTGATCACTGTGGGACGAGAAAGTGTCGGAGCGGCCAATCAAATTCCGATGCATTGCTCCGGTAAATTATCGTGTCCTCCCCGCACCGAGGATATATAAGAGGCAGACGCCCCTGTCTCCTCATAGTTGTTGATGTGAGTACACTCGGCTAGATTGCAAGCAAAGCAACAACAACGCACGCAGCATACAATGCAATGGCAGTAGCAATGGCAACAATAGGGCGAGGGCAAAACGACAAAAAAGGATTGGCATGATTGGTCTACAGGCATCAGTTATAGCTCACTTCCGATGACGGTGAAAGAAGACAATGCTGCCCGATGACGCTATGTCCTATCTGCTATTGTTGCGCTGTCATTGGCCAGAATTTATCCGTGCTCGTTGTTGCCTACTGCGCGTTGTTGTGTCCGAAAAGCGTTGGGCTGACTCTTCCCTGTAACTTATTCTCTCGAATAACTAACACAGAAAATGCCTTCTTGTACTGATGTTTTGAAGCGAAAGACCGGTGTCATTGTCGGTGACGATGTCCGAGCTCTCTTTGACTATGCTCAGAAGCACAAGTTCGCTATCCCAGCCATCAACGTGACTTCTTCTTCCACCGTCGTCGCTGCCCTAGAGGCCGCCCGAGACTCCAAGTCTCCAGTTATCCTGCAGACCTCCCAGGGTGGTGCTGCTTACTTCGCCGGTAAGGGCGTTGCCAACAAGGACCAGGAGGCTTCTATTGCCGGCTCCATTGCTGCCGCCCACTACATCCGATCCATTGCTCCAATCTACGGTATCCCAGTCGTTCTCCACACTGATCACTGTGCTAAGAAGCTTCTGCCATGGTTGGACGGTATGCTTACCGCCGACGAGGAGTACTACGCTAAGCACGGCGAGCCTCTCTTCTCCTCTCACATGATTGACCTGTCCGAGGAGGAGCACCCAGAGAACATCGCCACCACCAAGAAGTACTTCGAGCGAGCCGCCAAGATGAACCAGTGGCTCGAGATGGAGATTGGTATCACCGGTGGTGAGGAGGACGGTGTCGACAACACTGGCGTCGACAACTCCAAGCTCTACACCCAGCCAGAGGACATTTACGAGGTCTACAAGGCCCTGTCTTCCGTCTCTCCCAACTTCTCCATCGCCGCTGCCTTCGGTAACGTCCACGGTGTCTACAAGCCAGGTAACGTCAAGCTGCACCCAGAGCTGCTCGGCAAGCACCAGGCCTACACCAAGGAGCAGATCAAGTCTGAGTCCAACCACCCACTGTACCTGGTCTTCCACGGTGGCTCCGGTTCCACCCAGGAGGAGTTCAACACCGGTATCCAGAACGGTGTTGTCAAGGTTAACCTCGACACTGATATGCAGTACGCTTACCTGAGCGGTGTCCGAGACTTTGTCCTCAGCAAGAAGGATTACCTCTTGACCCAGGTCGGTAACCCAGAAGGTGACGACAAGCCAAACAAGAAGTACTTTGACCCACGTGTCTGGGTTCGAGAGGGTGAGAAGACCATGACTATCCGAACCAAGGAGGCATTCAAGGTTTTCCACTCCGAGAACACTGTTTAAGCGAGCCGCGAGCCGCGAGCCAGCGAGCGCAAGTATTCAGTAGCAAAATAAGCAGATTACCAAGTTCTGGCGTTGATTTTTTCAGCGACCAACGAAGTTTCACAGCGGTCTGTCATTGTTGATATATTAATACTGTTTCGAAAAGCCTCGCTGATTTCTGGCAAGACTCTTTCGAATTGACTCAACTGTTATCTGTGAAACTTCTTAATTAGCAGATTAGCTTAGCCTACAGGGTGGGCAGGGCTGATGGTGTTGTGGTGATCCGCGCCGCGGCTGAGAGCGTGACTTCCACGTTGCAGGGCTAACTACATTGCCTAGAGCCACAAATAGCCGCCGGTACGATTCATAGCTTCTTTAGATGAACTATAAAAACGAGCAAGGGGCCTGGTATAGCCACCGCCTCGATCGCTGCGACATGTCTTAGCTACGGTGATGTCACTGATGCACGACGCGCCATTGCTGTGGAGATTGCGCCGCCTCATTGTTGCTCTCATCACTACTTGACACACCTCACGCACAACACCGACAAGCACTAAAATGACCCTGTACTATACACTGGTGAGTAATTGAGCATGGTTGAGAGTAATTGAGGCTAACATAGGTTTTCATCATCCTGGTGGCGGAAGTTGCCGCTTACCTATTCTTGGTCACGCCACTGCCACGACAGATCCGAAAGAATGTTCTTACGGTGATCAAAAAATCACTCGTCATCAGTAACCTGGCGTTGACACTGAAGTTTACGTTTGCATTCATCCTGGTCCTGTTCCTGGACTCGGTCAACCGGGTCTGGAAGGTTCAGAGCGAAGCCAGTGCCTTTGGGCGACAGGACAGGCCAATGGCCATGATGGCTTCCGACAGATCGGAGCTCCAGGCTAGACGGTTCTACTCACAGCGAAACATGTACCTTTGCGGTTTCACCTTGTTGCTGTCTGTCATTTTGAATAGAACCTATGCTTTGGTTATGAATCTCATTGAGGCCGAGGAGACCGTTGCCAGCCTCAGGACCGATTCCAACGCCTCTGTCAAGGCTGGCGTCTTGGATCAGGAGACTAAGGAGGAGATCACCAGGCTGAACAAAATTATTGAGAGCAAGGACAAGGACCTGGCTACGTTGAAGAAGCAGGCTGAGGCTCTCAATAGGGAGTATGTCAATCTGTCGGACGAGCTGAACAGGGGAGGAAAGGTTGATAAGAAGAACGATTAGTCGTGAGCGCTAGCTCACGACTGGCTGGGGATCACAATAAGCGAGACCGTTTGGCTAGTCAGTAACTAAATTCATTATCAGTTCGCATCTGTGAATCATATTTATCATTATCTACATGTCTAGGCTTGAGAAGGGGCCTCGTAGGCGTTACTCTTGTGCTTCGGGGTGAAGTCAAAGTTCTGGCTAGCAGGGCCCAGGAACATTTCAGAAATCTTGATCCAGTCCTTGTAGTCCGTACTGCCCAGCAGGGTCTCGAGCTCGTTTCGGCCCCGGAACGGCAGTGGCCTGTCGTTGAGTTTTGGTGGCAAGTACTCCATGATACCCACTGGCACGTATCGATGCGTGAAAGAAAGGAACTCGCACAGGTATCTTCTAGTCATGTTTACACCGTACTCGTCCGCTCCCCAGTGCTCCAATCCATAGTATGCATATTTCTTGACCAAGTCCAGTCGCTCGGTAGCGGACTTGTCCAGGTACTGTCTGCTCTCGACCTCCTCGAATATCCAAGGCTTGATCAAGGCTCCTCGCGCAACCATAGCGCTGTCCACGCCGGAAAGTTCAAGGCAGTCATACCAGTCCTTCCACGAGTAAATGTCTCCGTTTCCAATGATCCATGGCTTCACAATATCGTCGTGCTCCTCCCGCTCCTTCTTGACCTGGTCAGCAACCTCTTTGATGTATTCCCAGTTGGCCAGCTTGGTGTATCGCTGGGCCCGGGATCGGCCGTGGAGAGTAATAGCGGCGACGGAGCCATCCTTGATCAGCCTGGACACGAGGTTCTTGGCCGTCGGGTGGTCGGTCCTGGTTCCCGTTCGGATCTTGACGGTCACGGGGATATCGTTACTGACGGCGTTCATGCCCTTGAGCATTCTGATGAGTCGCGCCGGGTTGTCCAGCAAGGCTGAACCAGCGCCCTGTCTGTACAGCAGGTCGATTGGGCAGCCGCAGTTGAGGTTAATCTCTGAAGTTTCTGGACACAACGTGGCGATAGCCTCAGCGGCCTTGATAGCCTGCCAGTGCTTGGGGGCAGCAATCTGAACTGCGTAGGAGCCAACCTCGGACGAATGCGCTCGTGGCAGCGCCCACTCAGACTTGGAGCCCTGTAGCAACGGCAGCGCCATAGCCATCTCTGAGTAGGTCACATCAGCGCCTAGCTCTCGCATCAGTCGCCGGTATGGCAGGTTACCCACGGTGGTCAATGGGGACACAATTTTCGCGCCCTTTAGGTGAAGTCTCTTCTTCTCCAATGGCTGGAACGGAGCTTCCACATATGCGGCAACGTTTTCTTTATTGTCCTTATTCTGGTTGGCCTGATGATTCTCTTCTGCAACAGTATCCAGATATTGAATATACTTGTCACTCTTCTCGAAAGTTGTCCTCTTTCGCTGAAGGTCGTTCTGAATCAATGGAGACACTCTGTTGACTTCGTAGTTAACCTTGGCAGCTTGCTCCTTCACTTCCTCATTAACGACAAGCTTGCCTTCCAAATAGTGCGACCCCAACCACCGACACTTCAGGCCGGAGGGACAGTACCCAATGGCAGCGAAAACGGGACAGACACCCTCAATGTCTTTAGCCTTTGCCTCGAAGTACTTGCTGGTATCGTGTTCAAACTTGCACTTGTCGCCAAATCGACACTGGCTGCCGTCTCCAGAGTACTTGATCTGTTCACAGAGCGTAACGTCATCTCGCGGCTGAATAAAGTTTCGCTCCTTATTCTGACCTCGAGCCTTCTTGTTGGCTCTGTTTCGCTTGCCACCACCACTCTCTTGGCCACCACTTCGCTCAACGGCTCCGCCACCTTCTTCCTCATCGTTATACACTACAGTTCGCTGGTTGATGTTGTCCATAAGGTACTCCTTCTTGATAGGAGCGACTCCCTTGACACGGCCTTTCTGACCAAGGTACTCAACCTTGTCGTCAGCGTCAACCTTGACCTTCTTGGCTGGAGGAGCTGATTCCGATTCCGTCATGTCTGCTGATAAGGCTCTCCATATCAAAAAATTTGGAAATTTCTTATCAGGGTTAGGGTGGTGATCTTTTTCACCGCTCTTCCGGCCGTCGGAGGCTATTCGATAGATTCGCGCGATAACGCTAGACCGTTAGAGCTGGACGGTGCGAGGGTATAGGATATCAAACAGTATACTATTCTGTTTACCAAGCATCAAAAGTGCTGAGAACCACTGCGAATAGCTGTGAACTCGCTTCGCTCGTTCACGCTTTAGTCGTTCACGTTCAGCATGAGAAACCCAGAGAATCATCCCCTCCGCATCATCGAAAGATGCCGCAAAGAAGGTCGCGTCGCTCATATTGCAGGTCCTATGGTCCGGTACAGTAAGCTACCCTTCAGAGCCATCACTCGACACTACAACGTGGACATTGTGTACTCGCCAATGATCCTAGCCCGAGAGTTTGTCCGGAACAAAATGGCGCGAGACTCAGATTTCAGCACAAATGTCAACGACAAGTGCCTTATTATCCAGTTTGGCGCCAACAACGTCCTGGACCTAGTCCGTGCTGCTGAGATGATCCAACCCTACACAGACGGTATTGGACTCAACTGCGGCTGTCCTATCAAGGAACAGGTCAGAGAGGGTATTGGTGCTGCCCTTATGATATCACCAGAGCTTGTCTGCGATATGGTTCGAGCTGTGAAGGCAAAGTGCGGTAAGGATTTTTGCGTCGAGGTCAAGACGCGAATCTTCAAGGACTTGAGCAAGTCGGTAGCATTCGCGCAGGCTGTGGAAGCGGCCGGTGCTGATTTCATCACCATTCATGGGCGACTGAAGTCACAGAGATCATCAGAGCCCGCCAACATGGACGCTATTAAGCTCATCAAGGAGTCCGTTTCGATACCTGTTGTGGCCAACGGTGACGCATTCTCTATGCAAGATGTCAATCGAATTGCTGAGTACACGGGTGTAGACGGTGTCATGTCCGTGCGAGGCATTCTGCGGAACCCGGCGCTGTTTGCTGGCTACGACAAGGTGCCCTGGGGCTGCATAGAACGATTCTGGGATTACGTCACTGCATATGGACTGCCATTCCGACTCACACAGCATCATTTCTCAGAAATGCTAGACACCGTACTAACGAAAAAACAAAAGAGAGGCGTCAACGAGTGCAACTCGTTGGTGGAGCTGATGCTATGGTTCGACAATACCTTTGACCTGAAAAGACCAGGCGAGCCTGGGTTCGGCGAACGGATAGAACTGCCATGGAAAATTAGTCCAGACCAGTTGGTTGCCGACCTCGAAGCCAAACTGCATCTGCTTGACGTTGCGCCAGAAACCGCCGTCGCTGTGCATGCGTGATGAAATTTACGCGCGCGCCGACACCTATAAATTTTCCCAAATCTTTCTTCCTCATCACCACTACAAACGTGAGTATAGTCCGCAATGGGGATGAGGACAAACATTGTTTACCATGAGCCGGAAGTAAACTTCTCTGGCCACTGGTCGTCGTCTTGACGGCCGTGGCTGTAGGCTGTGAACCTTTTTATGTCATAGTTACACTGACCCATACTCAATGAGTAGGAATATTCTAACTTAGGCTGAGCAAAGCATTGACTATGCAAGTGAGCTTAGGTCGAGCCTGAAGCTATTGCTTAGAGGTACCTTGCCCTTTTTGGCTCGGTAGATCGTGGTGACAGTCAGTATATATGTGCTGAAAATAAATGAATTGGCAAACACTTCTCTTTCCATGCCCATACCGGCTGGCTATGCTATTACTAGGCCGATTCCACTATTCAGGGCTTATCGTGGTGTTCTGAATCGTGCCTCCTACAGCTGGCTTCACGTTAATAGCAGATGATGGCGTAGCGTGAAGTCGAACCCGGAGCTTGAGGCCGACTTTGCTTGATGGTTGTATTTGGTATAGTGGTACCGCGCTTCATCAGTTCTGGAGCAAGCATGGTGAGGCACGTCAAGGTTACAGAGACGACAATGGGCAGCAAAGATAGTCAGATTCTTAAATGAGTGGCACATGGTTTATTAGTACAATTCATAACACGGGCAATATGCAGACGAAGACAGGATTAGTAGACAGTTAGACCTTGATGCTGGTGGTGCAGACGGCGCTGGTGACTGGAGGTCGGGGAACGGATCGCACGTTAACCGACAGCCTTGGAGACTTCTTGAAGCTCAGGATAATGGCAGGTGGTGGGGTGTGCTTAACAACAAGACGAATTGACTTTCTGGTAGCTGGCTTCTTCGGTCCGCCGGCGCTTCGTCGCTTGCCAAACGTGTAGTTGGCCAAATCCTCATCAGAATCTGGGGGCGTAATTGGGAAGTAAGGCTGGGGTGGAACGTAGGTCAATGGCGAAGGGCAGTCGATAATCTCCTTGACGGCGCTGGCAACGGCCTTGGAGTTGAGCTTGAGCTTGAGCTTGAGCTGGGCCTTGAAAATAGCCTCAGCGGGCAGAGCCTTGGTCTTCATGGAAGGCGTAGTGGCCATTTTTGGGTTAAATCGTCGCATCATTCGGGTCATTGTGATACAGAGTGAACGAACGTTAAAAGCTGGTGATATGGCGGCGCTTAATTCTTGTGTCTCGTAGACTGTGATAGCTGATACTAGCTGTATGATGCTGGCTAGCAAACGATTGTAGCTGATGTTAGCGACTGTGTTATAGCAGTGATGATCAAGTGAGTGGATGATAAGAGGAAAGGAGTAGAGAAGGTAGTGGGGACTATATAGATTGTTGTGGCTTGCTCGGCGGTCCGCGCAGAATCGTAATTTTACTTTGATTACAGTCATCTCAGTACGAGGTGACAGCAACCAGGGCTGAAGAAACAGTTGATTCGAGCATCTTCAGGCCGAGTCTGTGGATAAGTGTGGATGAGTTCTGTTGGGTTCGTATTTTCTGAAAAAATTGACCGATTTCCGGCACGTTGATTTCGACGCAAGGATGCACAGGGCAATCGTAACGTTTAATTATACGATTCGCCGCCAGTCACGAGCTTCGATATTAGACAGGACTATGCGTTCCATAAGCCAGCTGGTTATTTGTGATTAGCGTGCGATGGCATGACAAATTCGAACGCATGCATATGCGCGTGCGCGCATGCGTTGATCGAAGTTCGCCAGCTATATATATACTACCAATGGTAGTGTATGCGCTAGTGTATTAAATGTCTCTTTCTTCATATATGTACACTTTCACATCGACTATTGTGAGAAAAATGACGTCCTACGAGGCTTTAATTGTACATGCACGCGCTAGCTTAATCTGTTCGAAATCGATATCGCCCTCTTTGAGAGCTCAGAAATTAAGTTTTGACATCAACGCAGTGTGCTACTCTCATTTTTCTGTTTTCTCTAATCAACGATACTTTCTAGTCGATGCATTAATTTTACCAGCGGCTAACAACGGAGCCTAGCGCTTGGGTCTTCGGTCGCTAGGATCGATGAAAGGTTTATTAATTGTTATGAAGGATACAGTCGCTGTTAAGTATCTTGACCAGCCCTTTCTAATATGCGGTTCACAGCCAGGCCTGATACATCATTGAGTCAACCTTTGCGAGTCTAAAAGACAAGCACTTCAACGGCCTCATTTCCACCTGATCCAGGCATTTTAGGAGAAGTACGAACAGTCCACAGGGCCAGAGTAGTTAAGCTGAACGTGTTGGTCAACCTAGAGCTGTAAACCATGCATATCGGCAACCTCAAGAGTACTGCCTATCCTTCACTGAGCGTCATGAACCCGGTTAAAGACTCAAGCTGACTCAACGTGTCGTTTCGTTGAAGAGCCTAACCGCTAGGGAGTACAATATGGATATGGATTGGCTCGTGGGAGGCTCTCCACAATACGCAGTCAATTCAATAATATGAGATGTAGCCAGTGTCATGCAGCAGTAAGACATGCATATATACGCCGCATCGATAACAACGGTCGCGTCCAACCACTTCATAAAAGTTAGGGTCCTAACAAACCATCGAGCCACGTTAATGCAAAGCTTGCGCATACGTCACTACACATGGAATCCACTGCCGAGGCGCGCCGCATGCATAGATTTATAGTTTAGCTTCCCTAGGCTATGGTCTAACCACATTGGGTTAGCTTGACTATGAAGGGACATAATCGCGAGTATGCTGACACCTCACAGCAATGGCACCAATCGTGGACTACATCAGGGACCCCATCGACAACAAGGTAATTGCTGTTACCTACGTAGACAACGGCAACGTCCTCGAGACCCCCAAGCAGGACCTGACCGCCAGAGCCAAACAGAGCCTGGCAGAAGAGCTCCGAATCAGCAACTGCGCCAGAGGGGTTATTGTCTCCAACGAGACTTGGTACTTCTTCACCGCTAGTCCTGAGCAGAGGCAGCGAGGGCAAATGACTTTGGAGAACCGATATCATCAGATTCGGCAGCCGCAGGCTCACATTGATAAGCTCGAGGCTTGGGGCCGTGAAATGACGCGGGGACAGCGGCTGTGCGTCGAGGTGGTGCGAGCAGTCTGTCTGGCGAGGTGTTATAGTGTGCAACCACTAGTGGCTGCGAGCGACCGGATTCTGAGCCAAGGAAGTGATTTTCACTCGAGGCGTCAATAGAAGAGGAACCAGTATGGCAGGCCTGCAAGGTCATAAGACAACTCCGCAGTACGCCATCCGTACATTTCAGCACATGATGCCAGCAGACGACAAGATCATGCGAAAGACCACAAGGATCACTTGAATTTAGTCCCGTAGTCGAGTATATCAGAAGCCCAGCCAATGAGATTGTCATTGTTAAATATATGTTGATGTAGTCATCCCAGGGAATATCTGGCACAGTTCATGGATGTGCCAATGTGGACTTGGCTGAGGAGCCCCAACTAATTAAAGAATTGCTTCAAAGGAATCATCGTCAAAAAGATTTGGGTTCTCTCCCCTGCCGATGGGAGCACAGAAACGAATCAAACATTGGAGGCGAGCATTCGAAGAAGGTTGTAGTGAAGACATGAGAGACAAATCGGTCTCTTGGGCGCAAACCTGGATGATAGAGCCTATGAGGTGATGGCCAGAGTAAGCATAGCAATTGCAATGATACTGGATGAGTGGAAAACCAAGTTTGGCTTGAAGATATATGAGAACCCGCTGAGAAAGCGATCATATCACTGACACCAAATTGTAGTTGGCTACATGCAGCCAGGCATCAGGCTGGAGTGCCTCAAGGATTCAAGCCTGTACTCCACAAGTATCTCTATCTAACCGCCGCATTAGACGTCAAAACAATGTCCTTTTCCTGCAGTGTCCCCATTCACGATGTGAGCTCATAGCGTTGAAAATCGACACTCAATTCGCCATGCCAGCCGCATTCCAATCGCTGAGGACCGATGATTGCAATATTCATAGTCGAGCCATCGATCATGCTGATTAACACACATAAACAATGGTCCACTACCCTCTCGAAGTTTGATCCAATTGCGTCCAAAATCAATTCGATTACGTGCATGTGTCGAACAGTCAACTGCAACCAAATCAGAATTTCACGTAAGGCTGAATAGCCGGTAACAACAACCGCTAATTCACTCAATCAGTCTCCATGTTAAGCCTTCATTTGATTGTCTTATAACGGAGAAATATATTTTTCACCGTGTCCTTATTCGCTGCCTTATCGGTCCCGGCGCGCACAATCAAAGCCATGCAAGACAGTCTAAAACTTAGACCGGTGGGATGGTACTCAACAAGGTGAGGTTTGCACCAGACTCAGTCAGACACACGATCGTTAAAAAAACCATAGAGCTAGTAAATATTCATAGGAGTTAGCTAGAACTTGTACGTAAAATGCCACCAACTAAGTGTATGGGTCGTGGCTAGCCAGGTACCCGCTGCGTGGTTGGGCCCGCCGCACCGAATGCAGAATGACTAAATGATAAGAGACATATAAAAAGTCTTCATCCCCCTGTCCCTTCAACTTCCTCCCACGCACACCAGCCACTGGATGCATTTTGCTTCAACCTTTACTTGCCAGGACTACCTTTCTGATCACATTTGGAAAACTAGCCAATACTAAGATGCTCAAAGCCACCAAACTCTTTACTCGAAACGTTCGATTCAACAGCACTATTAGCGCTGGAATCAAAAATGCTACTGCCTACAACAACTCCACCGGGCTAGATCGGGCTACTTTCACTATTCGAAATGGTCCAGTCTTTCACGGGAAATCCTTTGGCGCCAACACCAACGTCTCTGGTGAAGCCGTCTTCTCTACCGGTATGGTTGGATACCCAGAGTCCATGACTGATCCTTCCTACCGAGGCCAGATCCTGGTCTTCACCCAGCCATTGATTGGAAACTACGGTGTCCCGTCCGCCGAGCGAGACGAGTTTAACCTGCTCAAGTACTTTGAGTCTCCTCACGTCCAGTGTGCCGGTATCGTTGTCGCCGATGCTGCTCTCAAGTACTCCCACTGGACTGCCGTTGAGTCTCTGGGTGATTGGTGTACTCGAGAGGGCGTCGCTGCCATCACTGGCGTCGACACTCGAGCCATTGTGTCTTACCTGCGAGAACAGGGTTCTTCGCTGGCCAAGATCACTATCGGTGAGGAGTACGATGCTGTCGAGGATGAGGCCTTCGTCGACCCTGGTGAGATCAACCTGGTCCACAAGGTGTCCACCAAGGCTCCATTCCACATCCCAGCCCTGGACCCCAACAGTGATCTGCACATTGCCGTCCTGGACTGTGGTGTCAAGGAAAATATTTTGCGATCGCTCGTCAGCCGAGGAGCCTCCGTCACTGTCTTCCCATACGACTACCCAATCCACAAGACTGCCAACCACTTTGATGGTATCTTCATCTCCAATGGTCCTGGTGACCCAACCCACTGCTCTTCTACTGTCTATCACTTGAAGAGGACCATGGAGACTTACAATGGCCCAATCTTTGGAATTTGTCTTGGACACCAGCTTCTGGCCCTGGCTTCCGGTGCCAAGACCATCAAGCTCAAGTACGGTAACCGGGCTCACAACATTCCGGCTCTGGACCTGCAGACAGGAAAGTGCCATATCACCTCCCAGAACCACGGTTATGCCGTTGATGCCACTTCCCTGCCAAGCCACTTCAAGCCATTCTTTGTTAATCTGAACGATCAGAGTAACGAGGGTATGTACCACGAGTCTCGACCAATCTTCTCTACGCAGTTCCACCCAGAGGCCAAGGGCGGTCCACTGGACTCTGCCTACCTGTTTGACAAGTACTTTGACGACGTCAGGCAGTACAAGAGCAACCCAGAGACCAAGCCAAGCCAGCTGCTGGTTGAGTTGCTGGCTAAGGAGCGAGTGGGTGTTGAGATCAATGCTTGAACGAGCCCTAAGATAGATCTATGTTTATGACTTTTTTCTACACAGCCACGTAGTACTTTGAATGACTGATTCGCAGTGCCATGCATACTGACAAGGCGCGGTGTTAAGGTTATATCCAATTAGTGTGATCTGATAGTCACTCGGCTCAGGCGGGTGAATGTCATAATAAATCATTATACTATTAACAACTAACAGTCAATCAGTAGTCACTCACGCTATCAACTTACTGGTAACCCCAGCCCTGTCGGCCGCCCGACTGCTGCTGGTAGTGTCCCTGGTGACCGTACTGTCCATATGAATACAGGTTCTGCTGCATCGGGTAGCCTGGGTGCTCGCCCTGGGCTGGCTGCTGGGCGCCGACCTGTGGGCTCTGCTGACCCTGCTTGTCCTGCAGGAAACCTGGGAGCTCCTGCTGGGGCTGTTGAGCCTGGGCCTGGGCCTGTTGTGGCTGCTGTGGCTGCTGTGGCTGCTGCGGCTGACCCTGCTGGCCCGGCTGTCGGTAGTGGTCCATCATGGAGCCGTAGTAGCTCTGCTGCTGGTTGTAGTAGGACTTCTGGCCGTTGGCTGGCTGGCCGTACTGGGCGGCGGCGGCGGCGGCGGCCTGTGGCGAGTAGCCGTAGGTCTGGTAGTAGTAGGCGGCGTAGGCGGGGCTCATGTAGTATGGGTTCATCGACGGCTGCTGCTGGTAGGGCTGGTGTGGGGTAGCGGTGTTCAGGCCTGGAGAAGCTGCTGGGGACTGCTCCTGGGCGTGGTGCTGCTGGCCCTGTTGCTGCTGCTGCTGCTGCTGTTGTTGTTGTTGTTGTTGCTGTTGCTGCTGCTGCTGGCCCTGCTGCTGCTGACCCTGTTGCTGCTGACCCTGCTGGCCCTGGTAGTAGTAGTTGGGGTAGTTGGATCGCTGCTGGTCGTTAGAGGCGTACTGGTAGTCGTAGGAACCAGCGAAGCCTGGGTGGCTGCCTGGGTAGTACTGGCTCTGTGGGAAGGCCTGGGCGTCGTATTTCTGCTGTGGCTGGTTTGGCTGCTGGAGGTACCTGTTGTAGTTCTGGTATCGGTAGCCCTGTCCCTGCTGGCCCTGGGCCTGGCCCTGCTGCTGTGACTGAGTTGAAGCCTGAGCTGTAGTCTGGGCTGACTGCTGTGGGGCCTGAGCTTGAGCCTGTGGAGCCTCTGGCTGGGCCTCCTCCTTAGCGTCGTCCTCAAGGTTCAAACTACCGAACTGGACGCCGACTCGGTTGATGAGATCAACGGAGCCGGGTAGAATCACTGGAACCTCCTGCTTCTTCTCGTACAGTCCTGGTGGCTGCGTGGTCTCCTCGATGACGACAATTTCTTCTGGGGTCTCCTCGATAATGATAGTTTCCTCAACCAGGACTGGCTCCTCCACGAGCTCTTCTGCCTTGGGCAGGGACACTTGCGGAGCGGCCTTGGGCACGACGGGTGCTTGGACCGGAGCGGCGGCCTTCTTTGGTGGGGCAGCGACGGCAGCCCAAGATAGCTTCTGTGGAGCAACGTGAGCCGCTTCCTGGGCGGCCTGAATGGTCTGGATAGCGGCCTGAACTGGCTCTGGGATGGCTGGGGCGGCAGCTGGAATGTTCTCGACAGCGACTGCAACAGCAGCAACAACTGGCTCTGAAATTGGAGCCTGTGTCTTCTTTGATAGCGCGTCGGCCCACGATTTGCCCGACGATTCGCCCCAAGCGCTGGATGGCGCGCTGGTTGATTGTGGAGCGGGGGCGGCGGCCTGTGGAAGGGAGGACTGTCCATTTGGCTGTGATTGTGGAGCGACTGATGCCGCTGGCTTCTTCTTGATGTCTTTTGGCTTTGTGTTGTCAAACTTGGGGTTAACGGGCTTTGCTCCTCGTGGCTTATCGAACTTTGCTGTGTGCAGCTGCTTTGGAATGTCCTTCTTCACTGGCTTCTCAGCCTTGGTCTTCTTCTTGACTTCGCCCCATTGAGTAGCGTGTCCTTCGGCAATTCGCGTAACAGCAGCCTCGATGTCACCATCGGTCTCGGCCAGCACCGTCAGCAGATCCTCATCCTTCCAGTCTGGGAATAGCTCACGAAGCGTGGCCAGATTTGTGTTTTTGGGCTGTGTGGTTCGTCGAGCAGTCTTGCCTGACATTGTGATAACTTATATATAAATAAAGAGGTGTGTGGGTGTTTTGGTGATTGACCGTTGCTCTCCTACCAGTCCAAGCTGTGTAAGGCAACCAATACCGTAAACTCAAATCCGTCTCCGGGTAACAGCCTCAATCAGTGTTCCAGACAAATACCGAGTACAACCTGCTCTTTGTCTCTGTCTAGTGGTGCGTTTGTGTGTGCGTTTTGAAAGAAGGAAGTGAAAAAATGCACCAATGAGTGAAGGTAGGGTAACTTGCATCCACACTTTGACAACACACGATACCTCCTCACGCAGTGTGTGGAACACGGTGGAAGACTAGCTAGGGACACTTGATATGGACATTATAAACGAATTGTCTGATCATATTGTATTTGCGCTCAATTCTGTTCCTGTGGTGCTGGCGTAGTACCAATTGTTTGGACATAATCGATCGATCCGACGATCTATCGTTATCACACTCCACACACTCAATCGCACGCGTCTAAACAACTACTACGCGTGATTGATGGCACAATTTCGTCCCGTGGCATTGCTGCCGAGCAAGAGCAATACATTGCGTGTTTGTCGCGCGCCTGGGGTAGGTCTCCTGACCACCTAAAGCGTAAAGACATTTCACAGCAAGGAGGGGCAACTAGCGTGATGAGATTTACTGAACAAGGAACTGGAATACGTCATGGTTGGTGTGCAAGGCTTGCAGACTAGGCACATAGGGGTAGATCTGTAAGGGACGAATTATGCAGCGCGCCAGGTACGCGTAGCGCAGTGCCTATCTAGAAGTTGATCTCTATTTCGTTATGTGGGCTTTGTCTGTTTGGGTGTTGGTATTGAGTTATACCGTTATGATTAGGGAATTGTGCTGTGAATGTTTTGGTGAGGCTGGATGATAGTGTCCTGTATGATGTCATGTGTGCGTACAGAACAAGGGTCGTTTTATACGGCATTTAGACGTTGAACAACATTAGGGAATCACAGGCACTGGGGAACTGGATAGACTTTCACTGAGAGAAGCGCTTGGGCACGTGATCAGCCTGAATCCCGTGTTGAGTACTGTATTTGATCCACGCGGTGACGTCCCTGTCAGTGCGGGGAGAGGCGCAGACCGACAGGTGAGTCAACTGAGTCCTAGACAGTGCTGTTAACCGGATATGGACAAGACACCCATCAATTGTAAGGGAAGTTCAATTGATTAGGCATCGACTTGGATCACGTGGCTTTTATGTACCCTTAGAAATCACACCAAACGGACACTGATGCCCAGCTCAAGCGCTGCACCACTATGGATGCCCACTATTTGTAACAGATCAACAGGGCAGATCGCCGACCCGGGGTTTGCGCGCCGCCGTTGATACCGCGATATATATAACTATACACAGTCTATCCAACGTCTCTACTCCACGCGTCTAGCTCTAGCATTACTCTAGAGCGCGTAGCCATGCCCATCATTCATGCTGAATCATGCAACTCTCATGTGCCGTTGTAGCGCGCTGCCGATCAAGCGGATCAGTGGTTGAGTGTTCACCGGTACGCCGCTAGTAACAGAACTGGTCCCCTATCGCATCCGGATATCACAGAACTGCCCGGTAAACAGATCACTCCGGCGAGTAGAACCCCACCAAACACTGATCCAGCATCTGCTCAAAGTTCACCCAGGAGTGCGTAAACATAAACAGCCTGCTGCCGTCCCTGCCCGCGATCCGCACCAAATCAGGCACTCCGCCAGGATGAAAGTCCATGTACGGCGTGATATTATACACCCTGCCGTGGAGCACAGTCCATGCGTCCTGTTCGGTATTGTGCTTTGCGAGCTCTTCTTTGGTCACTCTGACCAGGCCAGGGTGGTCGACGCCCTGAGTTAGCTTAGCCACAGATGAATAGCTTAGGTCCTAGACCGTTTACTCGGGTCATAGCACCAGTAAAATGACTACCACAGATCGGAACCAAGCCAGTGTCAACACCACCAGCTGGTTCAGGCAGAACGTCACAACACATGTGAACCCAGCGCTTATCCATAGCTATCGATCAAACTGGCACCACAATAAGGCAAGTAGAGTTAAAACAGTAACCGCTGGTAACCACTCCAACACCCACGCTTACTATTCGCTTCGCTCCTGGTGCGCTCGTGTCGACTTACCCTCAAATTCTTCCCCGAGGACTTCAAATTAGCCCAGTCCATCGTACTAAACCCCGGCTTCAGCGCCACCTTCCCCCGACCCGTCCTACTCGCCCTCTGGGCCGAGTTGGCGCTCGGAAACACCCCCAGGGAACTAGCGCCCGTCCGTCTAGTAGTGCTGGGAGGATCCATGGCCCGCCCATGCACGTCTGGACCCAAAACCCCCACAACCGGTACAAGCATAGCTATTGCCACAGCTAACGGTAATAGCGGACTTAACGGTACACTAAAATCATCACTACTCTCAGTAATAGCTAGTACTGCTAGGGACTGCTAGCTTTTACTAGCTTTAGTGCTTTACCCGCGGTCGCTTCGCTCCGTGCGGGTATCGTGCGGGCATGAAAAAGCTCGGAATTCTATTGGGGGCCGCAGTATTATACGTCTTTCTCCCCACTCTGCGTCTGGCCCTGTACAACTGGAATCCGTTTCGGCTTCTCTTTTACAAGTCACATCCCGACATGCTCGGCTTCCGCAAGAAGAAGCGGATAGGCCGGTACTGCGTCGGCTTGACCAACAACGCCAACGACTGCTTTGTCAATTCTAATCTACAAGCTCTAGCCGCTGTTCAGGGCTTGTACACCTATCTATGTGAACTTGAGTACCTGATACCCGACGGAGCTCAGACACCATTGTCTACGGACAAATCACAGCCGCCGCATTTGTCAGGGCCTACGCCAGCCTGTCGGCTGGCCAAGGCCACTGCCCAGCTCGTCCGGGACCTCAACCAACCTGTTCTAGCGCCGAAAACTCTATCACCGTGGAGAGTTCTCAAGGTCATTGAGGAGATCTATAAGAGCCGGATATCAAAATCCCAGCACGATGCCCATGAGCTGTTGCATTTAATGCTCGAAACCTTGCAATTGGAGGCCGACGCTCTCAAGAGATTGTTAGTGGAGCGAAGCGGATACCAGGTTCCACGATTTCCATTCAACGGCTCCACGGTGGACCGAATAACGTGCAGTACGTGCTCATATTCTCCCCCTGCGACCCCGACAGATTTTCTCGTGCTAACCCTGATGTGCCCACAAGCCCGATACACTACCCTGAACGACATAATCAGCTCCATTTCGACGCCCGAATACATCAAAGACTACGGCTGTACCCTGTGTCGGCTCCGCCACGCCGTCTCCTCTATATCCACCCCAAGAGCCAGCAAAGAACTGTTGGAGCCCTATCTTCAGGATCCAGCGTCCCTGCCACACGCACTCGAGGAGGCCCTGCCAAAGAGCGTCACCAGCGGCATTGCGAAGTACACGAGCTTCCACGCTCTGCCACCGGTGCTGGCCGTCCACCTATCGCGGTCCATTTACGGCGGCTTCGGGGCGTCGCGAAACAGCTGCAAGGTGGCCTTCACCGAGTACCTCGAGCTGATGCAGGACGGCGACGCTCCTGTTCCCGGCGCCCCCAAGATGGAGCCGAAGCTAGCGGGCGACGGTAAGATCCCCTCCAGCCTCAACAAGCGCAAAGTCACGTACCGCCTCGTGGGGATGATTAGACACAAGGGCACGCATTACACCGGCCACTACGAATGCTATAGACGAAAGAACCTGGACTGGTGGAAGGGCATGACGGCGCACGCGGGCGCCACGCCGGAAAGTTCCAGCGTTTCGCAATCACCGACAACGTCGCCTGCACCGGAGCCAATCGCCGAGAGCCTCACGGACCCCGCCAACTTCCCTCTGCCTTATCCAAAGTCGACTGTGTCCACGCACTCGCGGCCGGAATCACTTCGCGAGAGTGTCGACGCCGCGAGGACTGACAACAACGAGCTGGCGGCTGTGAGTACCAATGGCGATGTCTTACCGCCGAGTAACCATGAGTGGTGGAAGATAAGCGACGACAAGGTGTGGGAATGCCACACGCGGGATGTGCTCAAGGAGGAGGCCAGTGTCTATTTGTTGTTTTACGAGATTGTGAGGTGACAACCCGCCCACCAAACCGACCCACAGCCACTGTAACTTACTGTACTAATTGCATTTCATGTATATTCTATTGAACGTAGTCACTGGGTCGTGGACTCTTCCTTGTCTTCGATAGCCTTGGCGGTGCGACTCTGCTACAATTCTGCTACATATTCGCAATTCCCTCTACGATGATGCAATACTACCCACTTGTCAGCGAGCCTAAAAATGGATATATATGATGGGCGAATCGTGGGCGGCTTATTTCAGAGAAACATGTCGGTTCTAGTAGAACCCCCAGTGGTGCCAGCGCTGACCTTTGAGCCTGTGACGGCGCTCATTGAAAAAGACAAGGACCTTCTCGACCCATTGATTCCGTTCGGAGGCGAAATAGCCAACAACCGGATTATTCAGAGCAGCCCCTACACAGACAAAGATCATCTGCTGGACCTCGACACGCTGGAGCCCAATTTTCGCTTTCTGGCGCTCGCCCTCCAAACCATGAGCATCAAGACACATAGCTACGCGGACGTCGAGTACACCAAGGCGTTCGAGTGGGATAAGGTCATTCAAACTCTCAAGCGAATATCACATGAACAGGGCTACCAGTACCCGGAGACGGTCGCCTACGTGATTGCGTTCCGGTCTGTCCTCAAACCCGAAGTCCAGGCCTCGAGCGAGCACCGCCAATTCCTCGCAGACGTGGACGAGGCAAGCCATGCCGAGGCAAACATCAGTGGCGGCCTGCTCAAGTATTGGTTCGGAACCCCGAACGCACAGGCTAGAAACCTCGCGACCTGTCTATGGCGGTCAAAAGCCGACGCAAAGGCCGGGGGCGGAGGCAAGGCCCATCGGGAAGGTATGCGCAAGGTCAAGGGCTGGTACAAGGAGTGGAAGGTCACAGAGCTCACTCTCACAATAAAACAAGGCGCGGAAAGCTACACGCTGGAGTAGCGCGTGAGGTGATGGGACCAAACAATGACGCTATTTCGTAGAGTGGCATAGCCGTTAGCGCGGGATAAGCCGCACTGTTACTTGGCTATGATTTCTCACAGGTTTAGTCATAACATGGGCGTATACGAGGCACTGGATACAAAATAGAGGCCAGGGGTACAGGAGAGGAAGGATAGCATTGATAGCATAATACAAGCATTGATCGGCGATCAGATCGTACCATCGGGAGCCACGAGAACGGGAGTTTATTATACACCTTCAGGGGACACTCAGGGTCTAGAGTGCGTGATCCGGATAAAATTTCGCTTAAATTTATCAGAGCTCAGCCAAGCCAACACCAACAGTCATCGCCGGCCAGCTACAAGAACAGGCGCAAACATCGATTAGTAGTCGCGCTCCTACTGACGATGGACAAACAAAAACTCAAAACAATCGGCAGCGCCGTGCTGGATCGATGGTTTATCTTCGGCATGGGCATAGTCGTCCTCCTGGCCTACCTATTCCCCAATGTCGCGGCCGAGGGAGGACACATCAGAGGTCAGTACTCTATCGGCTATGGCGCCGTCGCGATCATCTTTCTGGTCTCCGGCCTGTCCATCTCCACACAGGTTCTGGTGAAGATGGCCGGACGATGGCGAGCACACGTGGTTGTCCAGACCTTGTCGTTTCTCATCACTTCGTCCATCATGTTTGGCTTTGCCGAGGCCATTCGACGGGCCGACAACCCAATCATTGATCCCTACATTCTCGTTGGCATGGTCATCACCGGCGTCACGCCTACTACCGTCTCGTCCAACGTGGTCATGACCCAGCAGGCCAACGGAAACGATTCCCTGTCCCTGATTGAGGTGTCCATTGGAAACCTACTGGGCGCCTTTTTGTCCCCGGCCCTGGCCCAGATGTTTCTGAGCGACGCAACGGGTTTCGGATACGGAAACCCCGCCAGTGGAGGCTCCAACTCGCTCACCAGGCTCTACGGCCGAGTCATGAAACAGCTGGGATTGTCCCTGTTTTTGCCACTGTTTGTGGGACAAGTCATTCAAAACATCTGGCCAGCGCAGGTTAAGAAAACGGTAAAGAAGTACCGCCTGGGTAAGGTGGGCTCGTTTTGCTTGCTGCTCCTTATCTGGTCCACCTTCTCCACCGCCTTCAAGCAAAACGCCTTCGAAGTGGTCTCGAGCGAGTCTATCATTATGATTTGCTTCTTTAACGTGGGCATCTACCTCTTCTTTACAATTCTGTGCTACGGCAGTGTCAGAATCCCTTACCACAAGTGGCTAGCACGGCCTACGGAACAGGACTCTAAGTGGTACAGATGGTTCTACAGCTTCATCACGCCCTTCTACTTTGATAGAAAGGATACAATCGCAGTCATGCTGTGTGGAGCGGCCAAAACCGTTGCCTTGGGCGCGCCGCTCATCCAGTCCCAGTACGGCGCGAGAAAGGACCTGGTGGGTCGGGTATCTATTCCCTTGGTTCTTTATCAAGGCGAGCAGATTCTCGTGGCCCAGTTGCTCGTCCCGCTCATGAAGAGATGGGTGGCGCAGGAACACCGCGATCAAGCCGAAATCGGCAGCGAGGACGGCTCCTCCCACACAGCAGGCAACAGCGCGGAGAACTTGGAAGTCCCACAGAATGAGAAGCTGGCTCAGGTCTAACACTACTAACACTTGTATACTTTATCAACAGCCACTAATTGCGACATGATTAATATTCAAAACTAGCTATTCAACTGATCGCTAATCAATTAAATGCCACGCTAAGCTCAATGCCCCCGCTGTGAGCCTAGCGTGTATATATAAGCCAAACCAGCTGACTAATCCTCGGCCTCAGGCTCTGGCTCCTCTTCATCATCCTCAATTTCAACCGCACCCTCGGCGTAGTCCTCGTCGCCTTCCTCGTCGTCCTCTGGGGCCTCTTCGTCGAGCTCTCCGTCAACTGGCTCCTCCTCCGTAGGAAGGGTAGTCTTTGGCGCAACCTTCGCCTTGTCGGCTGGCTTTTCAGTTGCCTCAGTAGCCTCAGCAGTTTCAGTAGTCTCGGTGGTCTCTGGAGCCTTGGTCACTGGCTCGGTTGCCCCGGCAACGGCCTCAGTGGATTCTGGCGCCTCAATCTGTTCGGCTGGGGTCTTTGGCTCAGCCTCCGGGGCGTCAGCCTTGACCTTTTTGGTGGTGACGGGGTCGACAGTCTCGCTGGCGTCTCGCTTGAGTCCACTTGTTAGCAATGTCAACAGAGAATATCATAAAACCATTGATCTAGACCATTGAATCTCATCACGACCGACATCACGACGCGACAGATCATGACAAGAAAAATCACAATGTAGCAAACGGAAGTGCCGCCCGACAGTCAGTGTGATCCGCCTAGGTACACCCATCAGCTTCGCTTGTTCAGTACTCACGTGTTAACCTCCTCAGTGACAGTCATGATTGCAATAATCCAAAACCTTCATTGAGGGGAAACCAGGGTTTATATAGTCGCGCCTGCCATTTTTTATCAGTACCGCAGCTTACGGCAGGGCCGACCTGGAGGTAAACTCAATTGGCACATCACAAAGAGCCACAACATTGCTTTTGCCAATTTCCCAATTTTGACATTTTCAGCCAACTGATTAGTAACGCGTTATATAAGCGGGAAGGTTAGCTGTTAGTCAGCTCAAAAGCAAGGTTCGACTCCTGTGTGCGCGCGCAATACGTTTCAAAGTGGTGGATTGGGAAAGGAGTACGGGAGGGTAAGCGAGACGGATCAGGACGCCGGGTAAGTCGGAGAGACAGCAAACAGGTGGAGAAGCCAGGCGTCGCGCGTATATTTTGGTTCGCTGATGAGATGATTAGCCTTGGGGCAGTATGGCCTATACGTAGCGAGTACTGGTAAGGTATTTTTCAGGATGGGACAGAACAAGAAGGGCAATAATCGGGTGCAGGCGGCTGGCTGTGAATGCCGCTTAGAGAAGCGGCAGGAACGGATGGCGGGCTGCGGGAATTTACTGACGCACCTCGGTTTCGAACCAGGTCCGAATCACGTGATGCTTCAGGAAATTAAGATGAAGGATAAGAGATAGCGTCTCTGAATGAGTGGAGATTGGTGAAGAGAGCAGAAGGATGCAATGACGTCGTTTGTGCGTATAGCGTTCTGGAACGGGGTTGTCAGCGGATCGGGCTACCTTTCCGGTCGGTTAACCAGCCATTGGCAGGCATTGGGTGACATAATAGCCCGATACGTACAGCTCGCTGCAGTCCCCTCCTGACTATAGTACTAATGAGGGGAGGAAACTTGTAGCGAATGGCACCACCCCGCTACCGACAGCCGGAGTGGTTGGTATGTTACTAGTAGCGACAAGTCGTGCTATTCGGTCGTTCAGATCGGGGCGAGATTAGTCTTGGCCAGAATATGGCCAGAAGAAATACGGCTGCGGTAAGTTTGTGTAATTTCAGGTCTTATTGACCGGTTGAGAACGCATACTGTGAAAGGGTGTCAAAGTGATAATCTCTTGTACTTTGATGGTTGTCAAATGAATGTGTGCGCGAGAAGGGCCTTAACACGGTAACTGCGGGTCGCGCATATCACCATAGCAACGAGATAAGCCTTTCGCGTATGCCTCGAGACCCAACCACCGTTAGCAAGCTCACGGGAAATGTGCACAGCTCATCACCTCCAGTCTATACCCGCCCGGCTCACAGACGCACTTCTCAGACACACATCGCAGGCGGCATCGCCACTCGTTTTACCCTGAATCCGCGAGCATGTGATGTGGGCACGTTTATTCATTATATATCGTCGAACCAATCAACATGGCAAAGGTTTAGTCAGTCTTTGGGACATAAGTAGACTTCTCAGCCTCGTATCGTCGCTTGTCGGCGGAGGCTTTGTTGTCGTATGGGACCTTTTCAGTGGTGCTCAGACCTCTCCACCTCTCACCAAGCAGTCGGCCAATCTCACCGAAGGAGGCGGCAGGGTTCTGTTTCTTGACGGTTTCTCGCTGTTCAGTGGCGAAGAACATGTAGGCTGAGAGGGCACGCTTGGGAGCAGCGGGGTCTTGTTAGTTCATCCGTGTGTAGACGTTGTGGAGATGTCCATGTGAAATTCCGTGTCATGCGCAGCCCAGATCTAAAGTCAATGATAGCTAGGACATGTCATGAACCTGCCCTACTATACTCAGACTCAGTGGTCCAGATCTGCCATATCGAGATAATCACACGATAAGCATTCATGCAATCAAAACATCCATTGACACGATCCATGCGAATTGACTCCATAACATCAACCGGTTGAGTCAGCCAAACTGCCATAGCCTCATCTTGGTGATTCGTAAACACGCGACTCGCCTGGCCCGTGATCACGCCTTCCCCACTTACCCTTCTTCTTTTTGACCTTCTTTGGAGCCTCGGCGGCGGTCTTCTTCGCAGCGGCCTGCAGCGGTGTCGTAAACGACGAAAAAGCTCGAACAAAGTTAACGCTGGATCGCAATCGCAACATGTTGTGATGGTAGAGCTGGTCCCACCACCACCTTTTATAGATCACGCGCTGTCTTGCGCGCTCATTGCTTTCTCCCAATTTGGACATGCCAAATTGAGCCTGAACAAGGGTGAGAGTGGATGCAAGGCTGAGGGCGCTTTATATGAGGCAGGGGTGCCAAATTAAGTTAGTAAGTCTTTGAAACCTGCTCAAACCTATAGCAATGCGTCTGGCTCCAGAAACCATCAACCCTAACCTTTGACCTAAACCTATCACTGTTCACATTCCCGAGTTAACTCGCTGTGCCGTCTGAAAGGCAAGAGGAGTGGAAACCTACGACGCTTCTAATCTACACAGTGTGAATAACGAAGAGGTGATGGAATTGATGCCCTGTATAGTATTAGTGCTATCTTATTAAACACTCTATCCTGTATGGATCAGTGCTGGAGTGTAGGAGGAAAAGGTCAAATAACGGAGTATATTGACAAGGATTGTGAGTCAGCTAGGACCTGTTGCTGATAGGCCGCCCATTAGCGAGCGATTTGTGGGGGAAGTCTAAGGCTTAACAGCACCGGACTCATAGCTCTCTCGAACGAATCTCCAGTTCTTATCGTTGGTCACATCAACCTTGTCGGTGTTAGTAGAGCTAGAGGAGTGAGCGGAACCAGCGGCGACGCCGGCCTGGTTGCATAGCTTCAAGTAAGCAGGCTCCTCGTTGAGGATAACCTCCTTGAACCACATTCGTGGCCACTCTCGGCTTTCCTCCTTCTCGGCCTTTCGCATAGCTCGCTGCTCATTCTCAATCTTGCTCTTCTCCTGGTGGATCAGCTCAAAGTTGCCCTGCCGAATGGCGTTGGCGACCTTGGACCACGCCTTTCGCGACTCCAGATCGTGCTGCTTGTCCTCTGACCTGACATCTAGCGTAGCATTCACCTTGGTAGCGTCCAGGAATGGAGTCTCCTTACCGCTTGCCTCATTCTTAATCTTGCTGGTCTCGGACCACTGGCCAGAAATGGTGTAAAGCGACTTGATGGCAGAATCCTTGGTGACCTTGGCCTTGAACGAGTTCTTCTTGCCGCTAAAGTAGCCCTTGCCGGTATACTCGATAGTAGCCTTGTAGCCAGTGGAGCTCTGGATAAAACTCTTGCCCTCAAGCTCAACGTATGGGGATCCGAACAGAATGCCCTCAATGTGCAGACCTGGCAGAGTAACCAGGTAGGTCTCACCAAAAGCGTCCAGCGAGTACAGGGCGTGGCCGTACTGCTTGACAGAAATCATAGTGGTGGATAGACTAGCCTTGATTTGGTTGTAGCCCTCCAGTCGCACCTTTGCGGCATCGTTCCAGATGCTGTAACCAGTCACTGGTGGGTGGTGGCTCACCTGCTCAGAGATCAGGATAGTCTCTCCCTCAGCACTCTTCCAGGAACCGGTGAAGACCTCACCAAGGAATGGGTTCAGTGGCTTCTTCTCGGATCCCATCTTCTCATTTCGGGAACAGTACTGACCTCGCAACGTGGCGATAAACCACTTGACGACCTTCAGGAATCGCTGCTCGGGATCTTGCTCCTTAGCAGCAGCAAGGAACAGCTCCTCGCTGGCGAACCAAAACTGACTGTACTCAACCAGAGAGACTGGACTGAGAATAAACGGGGGCGCAGTCAGGGAGGCCAAATCGCCGTTGAAAGAAGCAATCGACTTCAGAAACGAAGCCCAAGACGAACTCTGACTCTATATTAGACCTCTCCACACCCTTTGTAATTGGATTTACCAACCTCTGGAACTTTACTCTCGCTCATGTTTGTGGATAAAGTCACGATTTGGTAGAGCCTTGTTTTTGCCCTGGTCTCAACCCTAACCCATATCCAGGGGACACAAACAAATAGCAATACACAGTTCTATGATGTAATGAGATGCTCAATAACGAGGCTGTGCTCTGGACCGTGACTCCGGTTAGGGACGGTTCGGAACCCAAAAAGGCGCCGGATGTTCGGATAAGGGTTACCGTGTGGCCCTAGTGGAGCTAGGAAAGGCTGAGAAAGGCGTTTGCGTATACTCGTACACACTGAACGGGTCTCAGTATGATGACGTAGCACTCACCACTCAGGAAACCTACGCGTACTCATTGAATAGAAGATTATGATTAATTCAAGGAGATCACAATCAAATCACGATTTGTTGGGTCACGTGATTTTCATGTGATAAATAAATAACTACACCCGAATCGTGCCGGACTACCCTCGGGGGATACCGGAATTACAGCTGAGTGCTCCATTCCTGGACAGCCTCAATCATATGCCATTTGAGTCCGTCACTCAGATCGAATGGATTCTCTTCTGTCCCCTTTGAGCGGTCTACAACCCGCTCTACGATCCTTTTGATTCTGGCGACGAACCACTCTCTGGACTCAAGCTTGTGATTCTCGTTCGGTGCCAAAAAGTAGTGCGGTGCGCCAACATTGAACGCTGCCCATGGATTGGGCTGCCGGGTAGGGTCTCTTGTTGGAAGGAATAATGCGAGATCGTTCTCTTTGAACGCAGTGACGGCAATCTTGTATTGTGAATCCTGCTCTGCTATTCGCAGTCGTTCCCTGTACTGTTTACTGTCACGCTGAAGCTTCCGGGCCAAGTGCTCGACGTCCCCGAACCGCTTGGAGACCGAATCTCGAAACAAGTCGTAGTCAATGTACACTTCCGCAGTGAATTGCGCGTATTTCTCGTCGAGGTCCTCTGTTTCGTCTCCATTCATCCAGTACAAGACAGTGGGGTCCAAGTTGCTACCAGGAAGGTCATCAGAATCGGTAGTGCTATCGAGGACCGATTCCCCAAGTAGCGCAGAGCCTGGTGTGCTAGCTGCTCTACTTCGTCGCCTTCCCAAGCCCTTGACTCGATTGACCTTGAATGACCTCAATGAGCTCCCGTCAAGCTCCTTACTCGCCTGGAGACCCATGCACTCAAGTAGCTCACACGACCGCCGGTAGCTGGTATAAAGTTTTTGCGACAAGTCTCGAGACTTGGTGTAGTATGAGTCCAGTTTGATCGTGAGTGCTTCATTTTGAGATTTCAGTTCATGCTCCTGGGCGACGAACTTGTCAAGCTCTTTGGAGTAGCTCTTGCTACTTTCATGTTGTCTGAGCTGAACCATCTCCAAGTGCTTCCTGAGTCGCGCAACTTCATGTTCAAACTTTGCCTCCATTTGTTGAGCTTTGTCTGATTCCATGTCCATTTCCTCCTCAAGCTCTTCAACACGTAGCTTGTGCTCGCTGATTTCTTGCAACAGTTGCCGTCTTTCTCGGCTGAACTCGCTCTCTTGTGCGGCCATATTGGCCAGCAGGTCTGCTTTGATGCTTTCGGCATTCTGGCTAGTCTGCTTCGATTCGGCCAACTTTTCCAGCAAAGTTTCCACCTGCTTGGTCAGATCGATATTGGCCTTCTCCAGGGACTGGATTTTTTCACCGTCTTGCCTCCTGGCGCTTTCCAGGCCTTGAACCTTTTCAGGATTTCCAGCGCTGGTCACTTGACCGGTATGAGTTCGATACGACCACTCCTTGTACTCATAACGATGAATCACATCCTCAAGCTTTCGTATTCGGCTTTCATAGCCCTTCACCATCCGCTCATACGAGCCCGAAGGTGCAGGAGACGAGGACCTACTACTGGTAGGGGTGCTATCCAGTGTTCCCGACTTGAACAGACGAGAGTTCCTTCTTTCTCTCGGCTCTTCAGGCTTTTTCGCAGTATCGACTTTTTGCATTGCCGCCTCGAATTCCTGTGCCAGACTTGCTTGCACCTTGTGCAGTCGGATACTGATCAACGCCGTGAAGTATTCCTGTAGTTTCTCTTGTTTGGAGCGTGTAGTGTTATCGGAGGATGGCGAAGGCGTGAGAGTAACGTCCACCTGGGGTAAATCGTCTTCCAACCTGTACTGGCTTAGTAAAACTCCGTAGTTTTCATGCCATCGTGCTCTTCTTGTGTGCTCTTCTTGATTCGAGCTGGCCAATTGCTCTGCAGTCTCTGCTGCTCGTGAGCGAATCACATCCAGCCATCGCGACCGTCTCACGCGTTCAATAAGGAACATGCCGTACAGAAACGGCAAATCAATGACCTGAGCAACAGTGACGCGAGCTTCCTCGGCCGCTTTCAGGGTTGTCATTATCTCTTGCAGCTCGGGACGGACAACTGACGTGTGATACTGGATCTGAGAGATTTCCTTCAAAAACGTTCGATAACATGCCTCTTGACAAGCCGCCTTTCGCACTTTCAGGTCTTCAATTACCTTGTGCAGTTCATTTATCGAGGCAATGATTTGTGGCAAAAACTCCCTGTCCTGCAAAGCCAGCATTCTCTGAGCGCTCATCGTATTCCCGGCCGTATCACTAAGCGAATCAATATGACCGCTGTCCTTTTCCAGCTTGACGACAAGAGCGTCGATATCCTGTACGATCTCCTCGTGCTCAAACCGCTTTAAGGATGCATGTATCCACTCCTCTACCTTTGCGTGAAGCGATTTGCCTTGGTTCGTGATTGTCGCCACCTTTTTGCTGACCTTCTCCAACGTGGAACGGCACTCTCCTCGCAAAGATTCACACTGCTCAAACGCCGCCCATACGTCGCTCTCAGACGTCATGTCCTGCAGCGTCTTGTTACCCTCGCCTGTCTTGATGTTGGCTAGATCATGTAGTGCCTTCTTCACATCGCCCTGTGACACCCTCTCAGCAGTCCTATCGAGGTTCACAAAGAGCTCGGCCCGTCCACTGAGTGTTCTTTCCAACCCCTGAGTATGATTTGTCGCATGATGAACCGCCACTTCAACGCCATTCGATATAACCCGTAGTTGATCGCTTATCAGTGCTATCGCGTCTTTGGCCTTCTTAGTCCATTTTGCCACCTTTCCAGACCACACAGCTCGATTGCGGGCCAGGTTCCTGCATGCAACTAGACTACCTGTGTCCCCTCCTTCAGGCTTCCCTATGTTGTCAGCCTTTACTATCTCTTCCTCATGGCTGTTCTGTGGGGTATAGTCAGCTATCAGGCTCCTATCGTATAAATAGACGCTTACCTGTATTAGTCCTTATCCTTCTGACATCCTATCTGTTTTGTACTCACTCCATCAACTATAGACTCAAACTTGAGCTGAACGGACTTTCCCGTCAAGAGCAACTGGGCGCCTACAGCCACACCCTCATTGTCCTGAATCCATCCTTTGAAGTCATCCAGACTAGATTAGCTCACACCTCGGCTGTGCAATACCCACCTTATAAACCGGGCAGGATCAACGTCCCTAGAAACCCCTGTCAAGACGTTGTACACTACCAGCGGCATCTCATTTACGTGATGTGAGGTGGGACTATCATACGCCTCTCGGTCATGACAATCACATACAGGACATATGATCAGCACAACGAGCACCAGGAACTGGCAACTATAAAGAGACTGGTGTCAGAAGATTTATCAGAGCCTTACAGCATCTATGTCTACAGGCATTTCCTATACGAGTGGCCAGATTTGTGTTTCCTGGTGAGTACAGCCAAGCGAAGCGTTTGCAGTCAGATGGCTTCACTGCACCCGTTCGTCACCTGACCCACTCAACTCGCAGTGGGGTACATCTACTGAGTGGTTATAATCAGCTATTCGATTAATTGAAGCTGCGGATCTGGCTGTCTGATCCAGCCAAAGACACAGTTTCGTTAAGCGAGCTTGGTCAAGAACTTTGCCTGAAACAAGTGATTGTAACTGAAGGATTGAGTAGGGCGGCATGGATTGCTGGAGGAAGTCTAGAAAGTTGTGGACGGCTGTTCTATGCTTGGGGACTAACTAAGGCCCTCGACAACAATGAGCCTATAGGCGTCATCATTGGCAACATCCAGTCACACCGAGAGTGCCGAATGCGAGGCTACATCGCCATGTTGGCTGTGCGTGAATCGCACCGTGGCCGAGGCATCGCTAAAGAGCTAATTACCCGCACAGTCGAAGCCATCAAAGCGCACAAAGCAGACGAAATCATTCTGGAGACCGAAGCGACCAACGAAATCGCAATGAGACTATACGAGAATATGGGGTTTCTGCGATCGAAAAGGCTGCACAGATACTATCTCAATGCTAATGATGCCTTCAGGCTGATTCTGCCATTGACGAAAAAGTCCACCGTGATGTCCCAGTTCCTGCGGCCACCCCCGGACCAGGACATCATATAGCGCAAAAGAGCGCTATCATAGAATTGTAGATAAGAACCACTCATCACTTCCACTGCTAGTTCCTTCCAGATGATAATTTGACTACCAGAGTAATCTCAGAAAAATCACGTGCTGTTGTTCACGTGATCGATCAGGGTTAGGAACAGGGCAAGGTCAGGCCGCTGCAAATACGTATGGGGCTCACAGTGGCTATCAACTCCATCACACTCTGCATTAGACCATTCAGACTGAGATGCAAGACGACGCGACGATAGCGGAGATTCGGCGCTTCAAGCAGGCACTTCGGGACCCGGAGGAAAGCTCCTCCGATGAAGATTTCATTGGTAGCGCATACAGTAACCGCGGCAAGAAGCTAAAGCGTGGAGCACGCGAAGTGTACGAGGGCCGGATGAGCGTGCCCTCCAATGAAGGATACGGTGTTAAGATTGTGGAATACGCGGGTCATCGAAGGCCGATTGTGTACAAAAAGAGACGGACCATTCTTGACCAGGAGGACGAGGACAGACCTATTAGCAGCGAAGACGAGGACGGGTCGCCTTACAACGACGTCAAACTTGGAGAGCTGTTGGCTCCGATAACGCACCCGGCTCAGATACCTACGCATCCAGCAATTTCAAAGACATACACCTCCAACACGACTAACATTCTTGCCTCACGGGCGCTGGACATTATCGTGGAAGAACAGAAGCATTCAGTTCAGTTCGCCAAACTAATGTCTGTCTTCCTGGGCGACAATCCATCTTATATCTTGTCTGAGAAGCTCAAACTACCTCCCTATGATGTGGAAGAGGACGTGAATGGAAACGGTGCAGCCGAAGACGAGGACTCTTCAGTCAGGCGGATAGTAACGCGCGGTCAAACGACACAGGAAGCCTGGAACGACCCTTTCTTTTCTACGCCGCAGGTCAAGGTTGACCGAAATTTTGGAATAGTGGAGGAAGTTGCAGACGAGACGAGACAGCTGGTGCAAATTGCTCAGCAGCGGTCAGAGGAGTTCACGCGGTGTATGGTTAGCGTGCGCTCCGGTCTCCTCAAGGCGCAGCGGAGGAAACGACAGATTTTCAAGTGGTGCAAAGAAATGGCGGGCATGGAGTACGTTCTCACGGATGATGAAGAGGAGGACAAAACTACGCCAGCGGCTACACCAGCTCCAAAGGGTAGCGGTCGACGCTCCGCTACGGCTGACGGCAAGTCAAGGAGCATTGAAGAAGAAGAAAGTGATGATGATGAAAAGTAGACTATTTATTATGCAATTCCAACCTATTACCAACCCCCGCTGAGTTCGTCGTCGTAGACCCTATCTAGTCCCTCAACGTTCTCTGTAGGCTTTCCAAAGAAGGGACCAACGGCTTGCTGCACTGTGGCATCTAGTAGCCCACCCACAATCTCTTGCAGATCGTCACCGGTCTGCTTGAAGTCTGGATAGGCGTTCACCTCCAGTAAGCTAACGTGGTTGTCGTTGTGGACCAAAAAGTCTAATCCGTAGAGCTCGAATGCGTTTGGCAGGGGCTGGAAGTTGATTCTATCAGCAGAGACTGCCGCTTTAAAGACCTCGCCGGTGGCCTCGCAGATCTGTCTATAAATGTACTCCTTCTTGTCGTCTTCAAGTCCCTTCAAATTCCAGAATCTGGCGACAGAGTTCTCATCCTTTGATTCGCCCTGTAGACAGGTATTGGTCAGATGGCCTGCCAGCTCCACCACGGCATCCTGGCCGGGCTCTTGGTATGGCGACAAGGCAAATAGAGCCAGCATATGCCGGTAAACGTAGACTTTCAATGCACCCACGGCGAGGACGTAGGTTCTAATGTGGAACTTTCTGTTGAAGTGCTCAGGTAGCAGCAGCGGCTTGTCAATGTACCTTTGAACAACAAAGTGACGCATTTGCGACAGCATGACTCCTGTGTTCTCCTCTGCATCGTCGTCTTCGTTGTCTGTAGTCACACCTTCGTCGAACTCGTCAAAGATTGCTTGCAGGCCTTCAACGCTGGTGAAGAGACGGATACCCTGTGCCTTGTCGCTCATACTGGGTTTGAGGATCCAGGTTCCTCCTTCCTCGATGCTGGTTCGTAGTTCGTACGCCTCGTCTAGCGAGTCGTCGAGGAACTCGGCGTAGTCGCATTCTAGGTGGTACGACTCCGGGAACGCTGTGCGCAGAATTGACCGTGGGTTCTTGGTCACGTGCATATGCACAGTGTTTGTCAGGTAGTGTTTTCGGATCAGAGCTTTTCGGTACGTGTAGGTGCAGCCAAGGTAGTCGGAGTCGCCGCAAGCGAGTCGTTCAAAGTCAACGTCCTCGTAGTCGGCGTAGTGAAAAATCCTACCGCCCTTGGCCGGAATAGTGTCAAGAACTTCAAGAGACAAGTGTTTTTCCAACGCCTTCCTCCACAGAGGATATACGTAGGAATCATGCGGTACCTGAAGCACTGCAAAGTTTTGTTTGGTGTCGCCGTTAGCCTTCTGCTCTCTGGCGGCCATTTCGCTGGTATTGCTTCTATGTTAGGCCTGTGTGTTTGATGCTGACTCACAAAACAACATGCTCGTTGGTGACTGGAACCTCTCTGAAAGTGGCCTTCAGTGGAGTGACACTGACTATACCCTGGTCGACAGCCCAGCCGTCGTTGCCTGGCTCGCTGGCCGCCACGGTCTTGGCCACATGCGAGAAATCGGGGCTCCACTTGAATACCTTCTTGCCGTTCTCGATGATTCCAGGAGCAAAAGAGGCGTTCCACCGGTTCTGGAGAATGTTGCAGATCTTGATCTTGGTCTCAGGGCCAAGCTTTTCGCTTAGAGGAACATTAATGGTGTACAGGTCAGCGCCCTCATGCCAGTTGGCGTACAGGTGCTTAATGAGCTCAACTGCGAGCTTGGAAGCAGCCCGCACGTGATCAAAGTTATGAACGTCCTTCTGCTTGTAGGAGTAGCTGACACCAATAGACTTGACACCTAGCAGAGCCGCCTCCATAGCGGCACCAACAGTGCCGCTGGACATGATGTACAGGGCAGTAGTGTTTCTGCCGTAGTTGGGGCCCGAAATCACAAGGTCAATAGGTCCCTTCTCCGCGAAAAGATGGTGGACACCGATATTGGCGCAGCTCGCGGGAGTTCCATTGAGCAGAACCCATTCGTCCGTTCTGTCCAATGGTGAATTGTAGGGGCCCTCGTAGCTGCCCTCCTCGTCATTGACGTAGATGTACTCGGCGCTCAGGTCAACACCCATAAGGTGCGCTTTGCCAATCCATGACCGCTGCTGGTTCGGGACAGCGATGGACACTTCCCAATCGGTGTAAGTCCGGATAGCGTGAACCAGGTAGCTCACATAGGGGGCATCCTTGCCTGGGGGGCCGTCGTCATTGGTGATAAGAACGTGCATGTTAGGGTAACGAAGGCTACTGCTGGGGTAAAGTTAGGCAATTGTGCAATTTTCGTGTTAGTAAGCGCGACACTGCTAGATGACTAAGTGCGGCTTGCACGGACAAGTTGCGACCGGAATAGTGGGTCTGCAGCTTTTATACGAGCAGTACGCAGCTATAAGGTTAGACTGGAGCGTGTTATGTCCCATAACGTATATAACAAGTTAGGCTCGCAGCGTGATGAGACGTGAACACGTGGACAGCACGTGTCGATCAAGAGATTGGTGACATGATGTTGTCAGCGTGAACAGCGTTCAGTTCAGGAGAGATCTAGCTGTATCGATAGAGATGCAGGTGATTGAGAGTTTGGTCGCTCATATGATCGGTACCTGAAGGAGCGGTGAGTGATTTCACTGCAGGTACTAGTATGTCAGGAACGTGTTCAGAAATTTGGCGATGTGACGAAGACTAAGTTCAAAAGTAAATAACTATATTGTATACTGCTATCAGAACCATTCATGCTCACTCTGCTTGCACAGCAAAGCTCGCTATGAATAAGACTTGTCAGACAGCCGTACACGCCCACCCAAAGCCACTCCTCCGAAGAGACACAGACAAAGGGTCGAGATCATCGCTCCTCTCTAGACGATTGTACCTCAAACAACGGCTGGAGCCTGCGCCAGACTGCTAAAGCAATAATCGACAGCTGAACGACTGTGGGCTTAAGCACAAGTGCAAAAGGTACCACAACCACCATCGACAATGCCTACCAGTTCCAGACACAAAAGATCCAAGCGTCTCAGCACCGCCATAAACGAGAGGCTGAAGAAGATGGCCATCAAAAGACGCCAAACTTGTAATTCTCACTCTAGGGCATGCAGGTATCTACCTCATCAACCAAGTTGGATTCTGTGGCTCTTTTAAAGAGCTCAAAAAAGGTCGTATACTATAGAAATGATCCTATGAAGTACGTCGACATGAGGAACAAGAATGGATTCGAGGTTTCTTATATAGCTCCCAGGGTTAGGCCGAGGGTTAGGTTAGGGCTCAAGCAGTCACAGTCCCAATATCACTGGCAATTTCCAGGGCTAGCTGGGACGAAAAATACGCGCAAAAGCTCCCAGCACACACTCCCAAATACTATCACAAGTCGGTGTCAACTCATCAGCAACAACAATGGCCGAATCACACAGACGTGAGTGCTGAAAGAATAGGTAGTTATACGCTGTCGGGGTGGAATATGGACAAGTTCTAAATGCGAATACCTTGGTTTATTACACATCAACGTTGGAACCGACGTTCAAGTCGTTACTAGGGTAACTTGAGGTGAAATTTCGAGCCCTGGTCAAAGACCTGGAGATTTACAACAAAGCCAGAACTGCATTGAAACTCGACAGCCACTACTATCTATCACCTTTACGCCATCTTTGAGCAAATCTAACATAGTGTACGTCAAGGGAAAGCACATCTCTTACCAGCGATCCAAGCGAAACAACAACCCAAATGTTTCCCTGATCCAGATTGAGGGTGTCAGCTCGCCAAAGGATGCTCAGTTCTACCTCGGCAAGCGAGTCGCTTTCGTGTACCGAGCCGCCAAGGAGATTCGAGGTACCAAGATTCGAGTCGTCTGGGGCAAGGTCACCCGATCACACGGAAACTCTGGCGTCGTCCGAGCCAACTTCACCAAGAACCTGCCACCAAAGACTTTCGGAGCCACCGTCCGAATCATGCTTTACCCATCCAACATCTAATCGCCTATAGAGGTGACAAAAAGACTAAACTCGCAGAGTCGGGTCGGTCATTTTTATTCATGCCCCATGTACCTATATACAAGCTAATAGCCGGTTAGGTGTCAGCTTGCTGACAAAACAAATCGCTTACACTGTAGCTGATTAGCTTGTAAGTTTGGATTGAGTTAGCCGGTCGGGTACTCTTTCAGCTCTGGGAGTCCAGGCCCGTAACAATTGTCATGCAACTTACCGTAAGGTACACCATATGGTACATGTATGTCAATATTAATGAACGCTAAGGTTAATCGGCGCGATCTACAAGCTTAATCCTACAGACGATTGTTCCGGCTTACAAACCTACGCTAGTATGGAAGGGTCACCCTATACCTTCTGATATTAATCTCCGAAGCGCTAATACTACATTATACGAATACTAACATGTTACATCGTGTGAACAGATCAATCGTTACCGCTAACGGTAGGCTTGGAGAACTGCGCGACACACGTGATGCATCGAGCATCTGACTAGGGGATGTAGCCAATATGTTACCCACCGTCCGACGTCCGGGGAACCCCGCTCGGGAAGCATATAAATGATGGCCGATAACTTATCGGGAACTTTTAGATTTCAATGTCGCAAGATGATTTTGACCAGATCATAGCAGCGTTAGACCTGGACGGTCTTTCTGATTTGTTTGGAACCTTCCCCAAGCTCGAACGATGCAGATTCTTGGTCTGGCGCTGGAAGCTCAAAAATAGCCTTAGACAGTTCAATTACGAGCACTTCCTCACTATTAGTCCATCGCAGGTCCCCAAGGATCAGAGAACCGCCTATGCAAAGATCCGGAACAGGGCACTGGAGGTCTTCAACTCAATATACCCGCTGTCATATTCACCAATTGCTCACTCACTAGATGAACTCTCGCTACAAGAAATCATTGACAAAACCATGCATCCACGCCAATACGAGGAGGCTTCGTGGTTATACCGGGTGTGGGAGAAAGTGGTTCGTCAGAGTGACTCTCAGGCTCTGATGCGGCCGCTGATAGAGTTCACGATCAAGGTGCTGGAGTCTATGGAGCCCTATGAGGAGAATTTCCCTGGTCTGTGCTCAACAATGACAATTTTAGTTGCCCGGCAAGTCGAGTCTGTCTGTGGAGATTTCGATAAGGTATCCTTGGCTGGTATCCAGTCGACGCAGCAGCTGTGTGAGCTCGGTAGGTATTGCTCGGGGTTGCCGTCGAACCCAGCATTGCCGATATTCAAGTTGTTTGGGTGAGCTTAATGTGATGTGTCATTTGGTCACAAGGGTGTAAGGGGCTTTAACTGACAGGTTCGCATGAAGAGCCTGAAAGTGAGTGGACACGCTCAATCTTGGAATGGTACATGAACCTTCCGGTTAATTGGCTTGCAAAAGTTGCACTGGCCGCGAATCTTTCATGTAATCAACCAGATGTCATGAGTTCTTGGAGGACATGTTATCTCACTACTCAGAATCCAGCCAGCGCCCTGGTGATAGTCATGGTGCTAATGATAACTTTGATGTAACTCTTTAGTCTAGCCTTCTCGGAAATTTCACTAATCACTAAGTAACAGTTACCTCTTCGGCTATCGCGACTATCGGCTGGGTGAATGGGACCAATAGCGCGTCGAATATTTGCACTCACCACAATGATTCCCTTCGAGGCCCTCCTGCCCTATGGCATCATCTTTGGCGTGAGTCTCTTGATTTACATGCGAAACGAGCTAACAAGTTACTCTCCGTTGCTGGAGGCGGCATGTCCCTGATCCACTCCGTTCGAAACGGCGGCAAGCGGGACCGATTCAACCTTGACACATTTGAGCGAATGCGTGAGTTCTCTCCCAGGAGTCTTTTCTGGAGATTTCGATATCCGTGGATTAGCTAACTCAGTGATGGACAGAGACTTCCGACTGACTGGCGAGCACCGAGCCCAGTCCGACACCCCTATCGCGCCCTTGGCTTTCAAGACCAACTCCATCTGGAAGGTGAGTACTGAAACGTTCGTTGTGGAGATACTAATACAGGCCGAAAAGCCATTTTAATGTAACTATATACATAGATAACGGTGGTTCATGATCTGTGTTGCGTATGATTTCACCTTCAGCGGTGCGTAATTTGGTGATGGATGTAAGGTCCCAATTTTCAAGCACCTTCACACCAAAATGTCACTCTTTGCGATGGGCCTCAACTCGCTTGAGGTCTCGCCCGAGAGGATGAGGATGGCCGAGATTGAGTTTGAGTCGTTGGCGACCTTGTTTGATAAGTGAGTGTCCCAGCGAGGACTGTTGATGTCCCCGTCTTGATAGCGATGGCCTTTCCACAGCACTAAGCTTAAACCAGTTAGTATCGAAAGTTACAGAATCACAGAACCTGGATCACGTGCTCTCTGAATAATCTTTCACAATCAGTGGCATGGAAGAGGTGATTAACGACCCGGTCGGTATACGACAATCAAGAAACGGAATCAGCTAGTGATACCAGGCAAAGCAGGAGACTGAGCAGGCCCGAGCTACTGCCCTTCAGACACGGGAATCGTACTAACTCAGCATCCTGACCAAATGCCAGTCCAAGTGCCTGCCTGCTCGGTACGGCGAGGAAGAGCTCAACAAGGGCGAGTCGGTCTGCGTCGACCGATGTGTATCCAAATACTTCAAAACCAACCTCCTCGTTGGCCAGTACATGCGAGATACCAACCAGGGATTCGAGAGCGTGTCGAACTTGGCCAACCTGCAAAGCATTAGGAACGTTCAGGAGCAGTAGCCCAAACGGGATCTTTAAGCGCATCACATCTTAGACATGTAAATGACTTGTACAGATTAATTTATGACTTGACGACAATTGCCGTGCATTCTCGTGTACAGATTAATATATATTAGGATTAAGATAATAATAAAAACACGCCCAGCGGCAACGTATTAATCAAACCTGATTGCTGACTTCTAGTCTAGGTCACTGACCTCCAGCTCTATCAGCTTTAGTCTAACGCATATGATTAGTCTAGCTCACAGCTAGACCATCCTCGATCTTCTCTTGAAAAACTCGACAACCCGTCGCGCGGCCGACTGCTCCTTGCCATCGCCGCTCTTGACGCTCTGAGAAGCCCGCGAGCCTCGTGGGCTGACGTTTCTCTGGTTCAACGAGTCCGCAGTGGCAGGCGCCAGAGCCCTCCTGTCGTCCACGTGGTTCGAGATGTGGGAGAACCGCGAAGCCTGAGACGCCCGTCGAGTAGACTTGACAGGGGCCTTTGGATCGAACGAAGGACTGGTCGAGTAGAAGCTCAGCAGACTGAACCGCTTTCGCTCGCTCTCGGTAGGCGTGTGCTTGTTGTCTGGCACCATGCTGTGTCTCCGTCGGGTATCGCTAGTGCCGCTAACGGTATTTGCGCCCAGAATCTTGCTAAACAGCTTGTCGGCGCCGTATGAGATGCTGGCGGCCGCTCGTCGGTGTGATCGGACGGAGCCAGTGCCGGTAGTGCCCGTGGTCGATGATCGGCTTGGTACACGAGTTCGTGGGTCGGGCTTTTGCTCAGTCTTGATTTCTGGCGCAACCTCGAGGTTGGGGCCGGTGCTGCTGGTACTGGTGAGCGGGTCAACGGACTCAGATACCTTTCGCTGCTCCTCTGCACTGGCCTTGTAGGACTCCGGTCTAGAGATTTCCCCGGGCAGGGTGCTTTCGTTGTTGAGGGCGACACGGGGCTCGGAGGACATGATGTGGAAGTTCATATCGGCCGGGTTAACCGCTGGAGGAACCGTTGGGTATGCAAGCGACGAGAAGCCCGCAGACGAGGGCTGGAACGAGGTTGGCCGTGGCTTTCGGGCCACGGGCAATCGGGCACTGGAGCTGTTCTTGGTTACCTTGGAAACGTCGTCCTGAGTGATAACCGGGGTCAGGCTAGAGCCAGAACTGAGCGATGGAGCCAGCTCGGTCTCGCTGATTGGGGTAACGGAGATTGGAGTCTTTGGCTCATCATTAATGTCCAGGGCCGCCATATTAGGGGTATTAGTATCAACACGTGACTTGGGAGTGGTGATTGGCTTGGAGTAAGTGGCCTGGACTGAGTGTCGCCGCGAGTGGTAGGCTGGGTTGACGGGAATGCTTGTAGAGGCCACTGCGAGGGCTGGGGTAGCATTGGCGTTGACGGAGTTGGTTCGTCCGTGGTACCGACCCCCGTTGCCGGCAGCGTTGTTTGGTTTGACTTGGACGGACTGGGACCGCGCCAGAGGCTGCTGCTGCTTTGCCTGCTGCTTGTGCTGGTTGGAGATATAAGACTGGTCCCATTCCTGCGGAGTGACAGAGAGGAAATGAGCGTGAGGACTTAGCCAGGCGTGCGCTCGCACGGCTGCCAGGTCGACTCGCTTGTTGGGGTCTGGCACCAGGATCTTTCGCAGCAGGTCTCGTGGCGTGGGCTGAATATATTCTGGGAAGGTCAGTGGCGTAGAGGTAATGTACTTGTAGAGTTGAGTGATATTGTCGCCATCGGGGTTCGCTGGATCATCGTCGAAGGGCAGGTATCCAGCTAGCATTGCGTAAAGAATGACACCGCAAGACCAGACATCGACCTTTTGGCCCACGTACTTGGAGTCAGAGACAACGAGCTCTGGGGCCGCGTAACATGGACTGCCGCAGGATGTGCTCATGAGGTCGAAGATGGCACCATCGGGACTGGCCTTGAAGGAGTTGGCAAAGCCAAAATCAGTAATGATAATGTTTCGGTGCTTGTCCAACAAAAGGTTCTCTAGCTTGAGGTCTCGATGCACAATGCCTTTTGAATGCAAGTAGTGGACGCCGGAGACGAGCTGCGCAAACAACCGGCAGGCGGCGGAGTCCTTCAGGTACTTATTGGTGAGAATGTGGTCGAAGAGTTCGCCGCCGCTGGCGTACTCAAGGACAATGCCAATATACTTGTCGTTCTGAATGACTTGTTCTAGGTGGACAATGTTTGGGTGACTGAGGATTTTCAGGGCGTTGATTTCCCTGAAAACCTTAGTCTCGCGGCTGGACTTTGGTGGGACTGTGTCTTTTCGGATAAGTTTGATAGCGACCTGAGTTAGTATTGCCTTTTTTGATCATTTCATGCGACTGGCCAGCGATTAGAGATGCGATAGGATTAAGCGGGTGCCGAGCTGCGATGCAATTCCGATCTGAGCGATTCATTCATCAGCGGTCCCGATTCGGCATATGGCTTCTCATTGTGCTAATAGTTTTCACTGCGGCGTTTCAGTGATTCTGCATATACAGCACTGCTGCGCCGCGTTTCAGCACCTCCTCTCACAGCCAAATGCCTTGTCCTCTCGCTATCCTGACGTTCTCTGTCCCTCGTATGTCCCCCGTCTGTTGCCGTACTGGTCCTCTACGTTGGCTTCCACACGGTCTTCGCTGCTCAACGCGCTCTTTCACCGTTCAGGGCTGCGCTTTCACACCGCGAGTGGTTACTCTCGGCTTGTCGGAAGTGGCCTTTGTCCTGCTAAGCTGTCTGTATAAACCTGTCTGGGCTAGGCTCAGACGTGTTGAAACAGTCGCACTCAGCCACGCCAACCGCAAAACAGCCAGCGCGTAACAAGAGAAGACCTCGATATAGATGTCGTAATTTCCTGTCTATCTCGATCCTCATCTCTAAGCCAACCCTGTGATTGCAATTTCCCCCTATCCCCTATCGCTAACCTCATACCACCAACTTCTCATCAAACCTGTCCAATCAACCCCTTTAATCCAAGCCCCATAGCATAGCCAGTCTCGCTACGCTTGACGAACGCTCGACTGGCCCACTGTTAACTCACCTGCTCTGGCTGCTTACCGTCCTTCCTCCAGCCCAGTTTCACCTTGCCAAACTCTCCCTGGCCAAGGGTCGACCCAAGAATATAGTCGCCAAACCTGACCTCTCTGTGAACCCGTCGCGATATCGAATTACTCAATTTCTGCGAATTCGACAATCGCGAGCTCACGCGAGGTGGTGCTGGCTCCGACATGTTCACGATAAGCCCCTATTCCTGGTTCTATAGTTGTAGTCGTGGGGTAAATCCTTATCGGTGGATATCGCAGGTATCGCGGACAAACACAACAATACCAAATACTGAACCAAAGTGCTCTGTGTTGGGCTGACTTCCGTGTTAAGGGGGCGGGAGAAAGAGAATTTTGGCTTACTTTTTCGCCTGCCCTATTCTGCGGCAAGATTTGCTTTTTCTGGGTCAAGGATGATCTCGCTCTTGACCCCTGGCCGCCCGTTCGTCTGTGTGGGACGTTTGCTTATTTGGGAACCGGTTGCCCCGGCGACCACACAAAACATACCCCTACAGTTTGTTTTCCACGCGCACCTTTCTCGACTTAGTTATCAGTATATAGACTACCATGCCCGCGCCTGAATGACTAAAACACAACAAACACTGCGAGGTACAAACTGGGTATGTCTCGCCTGCCGGTTGCAGTGTGTTCGTATAGGGGGTAGAGGGTGTGGTAGGTGACCCCCTTCGATTCTTGGGAGTGCATGTACGCGTAAATGTGCCTCTCACAAGGGTTAGATACGATTTCGATGCACCTGGTTCGATCTTACTGTTGCATGCCGCGTCAACTTAACCTGTTATCACGACCGGCAGATCTACACTGGAAACGTGAAGAGGAGCGCACGCGCGACTCAAGGCAGCTGTAGCCGTCACGTTTGGAATGAACCTGACGAATATGTCGAAATGCGGACGTCACGTGAGACACGTTGAAACAACACGCGACGGTGTGGAGGCGATGGCCCAGTGCGGTGTTGGATAATTACATCTGCGGCTAAGGATAATTTGACGGTGTGCAATACGACCGTTGGACGATGTGACCATGTTGGGCGCGCGAGCCGCAGTCACACCCACCGCGTTAAGTCCGCTAAGTCCAGGGGCAATATCGGATCTCACCGGCGCTGCGTAGCTCTGATTTTATGTATAAAGATATTATCGTGTAGTGCTTCATCGTAGGTCCAATTTGACTTAATTTCATGCCCTACACCCCCACCGTCCGCCTGTGACGAGCCATCCCGACCAACACCAGTTACCCGGAGCGGAGATAAAACACTCCCCCATATTGACATACCAAGCTTTCATCACCACATGGAGAGAAGAATCACGTCCGTGGCAGAGCTGTTGGACCAAAGCGTCCCGTCTGTGCCTGCGAGTCCCTCTCCTGTGAGCAAGGAGCCTGCGAAGAAGAAGCGCAAGCGAATCCCGTTGTCTTGTAACGTGTGCCGCTACCGGAAGCTGAAATGTGACCGCCAGGAGCCCTGCTCGTCCTGCAGGACTCTCAAGCTGACCAACAGCTGTGTCTACGAGTCACGGCCGCAGTACAGGACGCTTGGCTCGCGTTTGAACGGCAATGGGAACGGTTACCACTGCAAGCCGGCTGAGGAGTACGCTGTCAACTCATACTATGACATTTCCGTGGTGTCCAACAATTCCTCGATAGTGTACGTGCATTCGTCATCACCACGGGCCATGCCCAAGAACGACACGGCCACCAGGGTTTTCTTCAAGACTGTCAAGTCCGAGATGCTCAGCCACCTTAACGAGTTTGCAAAGACCATCCATGAGCTACCCAAGTTCAGCGATGACGGCGAGAAAGAGATTCTGATTCTACTGCGGCTGCTTCACGATACAGATGAGCCCATGGAAAAGTGGTGCAAGGCGTTTGACCTGCTGCCGCCCATCAAGCTGTGCCTGTACATCAAAGACCTGTTCCTGCAGCACATCAACTCGATATTCCACTGCACAACGCTGCAGGCGCTGACGCAGGACATTGAGGACACCTACAACTTCCAGCAGGAGATCATTGCGACGCAGAAGCGCAGTGAATATCCGCAGATCGAGGCCATCCACGCGCACAAGCTAGGCCTGGTCTTCATGATGATGTACCTGACCACGCTGGCGTGCCCGGACGACGCCGTTTTGGCCAAGTGGAAGGGTGACAAAAGCGTGTATCTAGGTCGCCGGCTGCCGAACTTTGCAGTCGCCGCGTGCAAATCGTCGGAAGTCGACCTAGAGTCAAACCTCTCGCTCGTCCAGCTCGGATATTACATCACAGTCTACAAAAACGTGCTCGTGGCCGGGCAGGAGGGCGATTTCAACGTTTCCGGCCTGATCGCGTTCGTGGCCCAGACCTCACATGCCATTGGCCTGCATCGCGATCCTCTCAACTTTGAAGGAGCGCCGATATACCTACATGGCCTGTGGCGACAGGTGTTTCGCCAGCTCATGATTATGGACGGTTCGACTTGCCAGCAGACGGGACACCCGCCGGTCTTTGGCTGGCAATACGTCGATACCAACTGTGACGATTACCGGTTCGACAAGGAGCCTGTTGACGAGTGCGACACGCTGGGGATGATTGTGGAAAAGACATTCTTTAGCTTCTGCAACGTGGCTCGGCCCATCTTCGAGTCCATTTTATTGGCGCCCGCATCAAGCGTCAGTAAGAGCGCTCTAGACAACATGTGGCAAAGTTTGCGCGATTTCGAGGGAAATTTAAAAAACACCTGCCGAATACACGACTCCCTCAAGTTCCCCTTCAGTGAACAGCACTACAAGTCACTCATTCTCGGCGCCAGTCTACTCTCAGGCAACCTCAAACTGCAACTGACCCAAGCCTGTGCCGTGGACTCTACGGACAATGCCAAAATCTTTGACGCGGCAGTTAAATGTGTGGACCTTGCCATGGACTACATCGACAACATTAGTGACTACAAGACGTTTGAATACTACACCACCTCGATAACACTAACCATGTGCCAGCCGGCGTGGAAAATCATTCTCAAGATGCTCAAGGACCCGACGGACGAACCCAAGCCACGTGACACTGAAATCCTAAACTCTCTTGTGAAGTTCTACGAGTGGCTCGCTGCGTTTGCCACGCACAATTTCGGATCGTGGAAACACCACTTTCTGATGCATTCAATGCTCTCGCTAACGCTCAAGAATAGACTGCCAAACACCCAGCTGTCGCCGCTCAAACCGCCGCAGTTTGCGAATTGGTACTACTGGATCAAGAAGGAAGTTGTGCATGCCTATTAATTTATTGTCCTGCCGCCTGCGAACCGCGCGCGGCCAGATCTTTTGTCTTTTTTTGCTTTGTATTGTATTGCTTTCTAAAGGTGATAAATTTCAGAATTCCCTGGCACCGTCACGTGCCTAGGAGTCTCCTGATCTTATCGCAGGGATCCCCTGCGGATGCCAACCCCGGCAACGTGAACCAGCCTAATCTCGCATCGCCCGTGACGCCTCATACGCCTGAAGGGGTCTCTAACCTTTCCTGTGCGGTCATTTTCCTATTGACCAAATGTGAAACGCGTATGCATGACCGTTACAGTGGATACATGCATCAGGTACCATACGCGCCTAAACAGTGCAGCTATTGCCAAGAAGGGTTTTTTGTCTCGGAAAGGGCGCAGGGTGACAATTTCTGAGACCATGTGGACTCGAACCGCGGGACGCCGGTTGGCCGAGTGTGGAGCCGAGATGATCCGGTGGGCCTGTGATTAGTATCGATGGCATGGATTAGTAACTTGTTCATGGTTTAGATCGCCGTTTTGGCCTCATAGTGCTACCGTACACTCATGTGAGGCCACTTTAGTTGGCGCCGAGACGTTGCAGGCTTGGAGTCACGCCAGATGGTACTGCACAGCATAGATTGGGATGTCTCGACTGTATTAGATGCTTTGGAGTGATATAATGTGTTTCGTGGGCCTTGGCGACAGATTCAGACGCACCCGGCCGGCCTCAAAAAATAAATATGTTCAGTACGAAGGCGTGTTCAGTTTCGATATTGGAAGGCTAAAAACTCTATAGTGAGTTAGTCAGTATAGGCATCTACAGTGAAGGTGCTCGCAGCGCTCAGGTCGATAAGTTGTGAGCTGCATGATAGCTTGGCTGAGTGTGTTCCGGCGCTGGCGCGCGCGCTGCTAGTACCAAGTTATCTCTATCAGACACCTTTGAATTCTGGTGCAACTGACGAAATAGCTATGAATATATTCAGGTTTTAGAAAATTTGTTTCCCTGGTTGTCTATTGTGGTGTTATGTGAAGTATTTCAGCTAATGATGTGCTAGATATAGAGATCGATCGAAAACGCGCTGACTAATTGGATGGGAAATTTATTTATTTGAGACGTAGAGACTTCAATCGTCAGGCCCTATGAGGAGACGAGAGGGTCCCAGCGTACGACTGAAAAGAAAAAAATTATATACAGTCAATCAATATACGCGCGGTCGTACGTGTGACAGCTGGGTAGCCCGTGCATCCATAGAAAAGACATACAGCTGGATATCCATGACTCCTGATAATCGCCCTGAAGCACGCGTTGCGAATATACTAGCCGGTTGGTGTCTGGCACACGGGGGAAGAACTACAGCAACCGCGTAACCGCGACACTTTCGTCGCTTGAATTTCATCCGGATCGACGCCTCAAATTAATACAGCTAAAACAACGCAAAGATGTCCACTTTTCATCTGTAATTGCTTGAATCTCATTAATTTTCACTATGAGATATTGGTATCCAGCGCTTGACGTTCCCCTGTGCTGCTCGATATCATTGTCACCAACGACTAGAGACATAAAAAGGTGCACAGGCCGGGTAGCTCCGCAATGAAGCCGAAAGTACGCAGAGATTTGAAAGATCTACCGGCCGGACCTATAACCTAGCTTGTTTGTCATGTGACGTAAGCAGAAGCTCATCAAACCCCCAAATGATACCATATCAAAGCCGGCGTACATTTCATTATCATCAGAATTGTCAAATTTCCATCAGATTCTTGTCGTCGATCCGTACTAGCATGAACAGTAACCGATAAACACACAGCACCATGGTTCAGCTCAGCCTTTCTTGACAGTCAACTGGGCCTTGTACCAACCTAGTAGACATCGAAACGCATCATTGTGAATGGAAAATCAACTCAAGCAGTCGCAGACGTCAAATTCAGCGGGCACATGGACCAGCGACGAAATGCAATGTATCCGAGCCAATCGATTAGGTTATCGAGGTTCACCCACTCACGCGATACCATTACTGGTCATACCTCCGATGCTCAGACGAAACTCTGCTGCAACAGATCCCCTGCTTTCGCGTTCATCACAAGCACAGTAAAGACCATGAGCAGATGCCAATTGCTCAATAGTTAGATTGTACCATTGATCTCTCGCTCCGTAGGGTTCGCCCCGGACAGCGAATCTACCAAGCTCAAAGCTGAAACAAGCTCATACAAGAATAGCGCTTGGATACGTCCTATTGAATCCAATACTTAGCCATTACCCAGGAATGGACATGAGAGATGTTCGAGCTGCCCAAACGCGAAAAGTACGCGACGCGTTTGCTCAACAGCACAACCACGCTAATAACCTCACGCCCACAAAATGTCTCTATGGGTCGATAAACATAGGCCAAACTCACTCGAGACCCTGGACTACCATGATGGCCTGACTTCCACACTCAAATCGCTGGCTATTGGCGATCTACCACATATCCTAATGTTTGGCCCCTCTGGCGCAGGCAAAAAGACCCGAGTGCTCGCCATTCTACGACAATTGTACGGATCAGGCGTGGAGAAGATCAAAGTCAACGCCAGAGTGTTCCAGACTGGCAGCAGAAAGATCGAGTTCACCATTGTATCGTCTGCGTATCACATGGAAATCACCCCAAGTGATATGGGCAACAGCGACAGAGTGGTTATCCAAGATCTGCTCAAGGAGGTTGCTCAGACTCAGCAGGTTGATATCAACGCTAAGCAACGGTTCAAGGTTGTTGTTATCAATGAGGCAGACAGTCTTACCCGTGACGCTCAGTCTGCTCTTCGACGAACAATGGAAAAGTACTCACCCAACCTGCGTTTGATTCTGCTCGCCAACACAACCTCCAACATTATGGCACCAATTAGGTCGCGAACATTACTATTACGAGTGGCTGCTCCCAGCGTTGAGGACATTTCTACAGTACTGAGCAAAGTGGCCAAGATGGAGAAAGTCGAGGTGGTTGGTGGCGACGCCATCTTTCAGAAAATCGCCGTGCAGAGTCAGCGAAACATGCGAAAAGCCCTGCTCATGCTAGAAGCCATGTACGCCCAGAACGACAGAATCACACAGGACACCTACGTACCACCGGCAGACTGGGAGACGGTTATTGACGGTATCTGCAAGGATATCGTGTCAAACCACACTGTCAGCCAGCTGCTCAAGGTGCGAACGACATACTACGAGTTGATCTCGCATTGTATACCTCCGGGCGTGATTATCAAGACGTTGACGTTCAAGCTGATTGAAAGCCTGCCAGAGAAGCTATGTGGAAGCATAGTTGAGTTGTGTGCAATGTACGAGCACAGGCTGAGGCTGGGAAACAAGGCGATTTTCCATCTCGAAGCTTTCACCGCGAAGGTGATGGGGCTAATTGAGCAGAACTAGTTAGTTGCCCGGAGCACCCGAAGTGACGGGACGAGCAGACCTTCAGGTGTAACATAGTCTAAAAGCATAGCATCACACGGGCTTTCAAGGGTCATACGGGACTTCCGCGGACCTTGATTATGGTCGTTAGTCAATTGACAATATGTACATGCTATGATGGTCCTTTATAAACAGACGGCTTCGCTCACGCTCGCTTGCTACCTCCTCAGATACTTCTTGATCTCTGCGGTCTTACTCTTCTGCAACACGGCAAACTCCTTGGTTGGGTTCTCCTTCAACTTCTCAATGTAGTTGACCTTCTCTGGGAACTCAATCTCCTCGAAGCCGACCTTTGGCTTGTAGTCGTCGAGCTTGATAAACTCGTAGACACCTGGCAGCTTGGCTCCGGCGATTCTGAAGGCATCCTTAGCAACCTGCTCGTGAACCTCTCCAACAATTTCAAACAGAATCTTGCCGGTGGGCACTCGCACGGCCCAGTAGTCGAAAGGACCCTTACCTTTACCCATACGAGTCTCGTTACCCTTTGTGCAGACGGCGATGTTTGTGTGAAGCCGTCGAATCAGCTTTCCCTTGACAGGTCTTAGAAGCTTCATGATTGTGTTGTCGGCGTCTTTGAGGTTTCTGTCGGAGAGACGGACACCGATAGATTTCAGTCGCATGCCGTATTTGCCAAACTCTAGCGTGGATCCCTTGATAGAGCCTCCAATTCTGACTGGCACTCGACCTTTGTGGGCCTTTTTGACCTTTTTGAACCGTGGCGCGTACTCGTGCTTGAGTCGGGTGCCCATGAGGACAGGCGTCTGAGTGACCCGGAAGGCATTCAGAAGTCCGCTGAAGGCAGTCAGTGGCCTGGATAGCCTGGACAGCGGCCCTAGGTTCAGCATTGGTGTGAAGTGGTGACGAAATTTGAAAATTTGTGCGCGCACATCATGACGAGTGTGTGGAGAGCGATAGGTAGACCACTTCGAGTAGGCGCTACTTACACTCGAATCAGCCACTTGAACAGTCTCAATGCCTGCAGGGCCTCCTTCCAGCCAATTGTGCGGTTTCAATCTACTAAAGTGAAGGTCCTCGGTAAGGAATACGATAAGGATGAATGGACCAACGTGCCCGAAAACATCATTTCCTTAACTGGACGAAACCTACACAAGATTCCTCAGCACCCCATTGCGATTGTGAGGCACATCATTGAGTCGCAGCTGTCCAAACAGGGTGGATTCACCTTCTACAACGACTTCCAGCCTGTCGTATCCACCAGGGACAATTTCGACGTCCTCGGCTTCCCTGCAGACCATCCTGGCAGATCCAAGACCGACTCTTATTACATCAACGAGAAGACTCTACTAAGGACACACACGTCTGCTCATGAGCTCGAGTGTTTCCGGGATTCGCCTACACCAGGCTACCTAATCTCCGCGGATGTGTACAGACGAGATACAATTGACCGAACACATTACCCGGTCTTTCACCAGATGGAGGGCGCCAAGGTCTGGAACCGGCAGGACTACGCTACGAACGAGGACTTGATCAGTGCGATCAGGGCGGATCTAGATAGTCTTCCCGACTCTGGAATCATTGTGGAGGATAATGGAGTGAGCTCAGCCACGAACCCCAAACAGGAAAACATGAGCGACCTGGAGACAGAGCTTGTTTCTCAGCATCTGAAGCGAACGCTTGAGCTAGTGGTTGCCAACCTGTTCAACCAGGCCAAGGAGTGCGCACTGAAGGCGGGCTCTCAGGACCCGGACCTACTCCAGCCTATCAGGGCTCGATGGATTGAGGCGTATTTCCCGTGGACAGCGCCGTCATATGAGATCGAGATCTGGTGGAAGGGCGAATGGCTTGAGGTTCTGGGTTGTGGAGTGGTGCGACAGAATGTTTTACAAAACAGCGGCTTCGAGTTCAACGACAAGATTGGCTGGGCTTTCGGTATCGGTTTGGAGCGATCCGCAATGGTACTTTTTGGCATTCCTGACATCCGGTTGTTTTGGTCGCAGGACGACCGGTTCCTGGGACAGTTCAGCGAGGGTACAGTGAGTACCTACAAGGAGATTAGCAAGTACCCCGGCACGCTGCGAGACGTTGCATTCTGGGTGCCTGAGACTGCAGTGCATGAGAACGACGTAATGGAGGTGGTTCGCAGCGTCGCGGGCGATTTGGTGGAGAACGTGACGCTCATTGACGAGTTTGTGCATCCAAAGACGGGGAAAAAGAGCCAGTGCTACAGGATCAACTACCAGGCAATGGACCGGTCCCTGACCAACGCAGAGATCAACGTTTTGCAGGAGGAGATTAGGGCTAAAGTTGTGGAGAGGTTTGGCGTGGAGCTGAGGTAGTCCGAATCTCGGCGTGCGAACGCAGCTGGCACACCATTCAACGTTACTTGCTTCTGCTGTTTGCGTATGCGGGCGAATGGCCGAGACGACGATACCGAGGCCCGCGCGATGACGCAGTAAAAGTGCATTGCAGGAGGCCGTTTAGGGGTGCGTGACCCGCAAACAGCAGTTTGTAGCTTTGTATATATGTATTAGATTGCTCTGGTTAGATTGTATTAGACGATTGAGCTGATTTCAGGATTGCGCTGATTCAGACGAATGGGCAGCGAGACTACGTTCCGGGCACCCCGGACCCGTATACTCCGGTGCATGCTCGCTTCGCTCGCGTTGCGTCACAGAGGCCTAGAAGTCTTGGTGTTCCGCATCAGGAAACCGAATTATCAGATGAAAATTTATCTGATCGACGCGCGTAAAACATGTAACCGTTTCTTTTCAATGCGAGAAAATTATCAGCGGCCCCCAGACGGCAGCAGGGACAGGGGCAGGGATGAGCAATTTCAAATAATTTTGAGCAAATACGCCTCGACGCGAGATGCTCTTTGCAGCTGGCAGGACATTGTAAGGCAGCGGCCCACAAAGAGCCGTGCTCACAAGCCAGCGCATGCACCACCGTTATACAGCCTATACCGCCAAGGTCGTTGCTGGGGATTCAATGCTTGTGCCTGGCGTCTCAGCAAGTATAGTTATTGAGTCATGAAGGTGTATTTACATATGTACATGCATGAGGAGATCATGATAGGCGCTTGGCCGTTATGCAGTGAGTCTCATGTAATGGGAGTGGTTGAATGATAAGTTTACTCGGTACCCTTAACGACACCAACCTTTGGCGCCCGCAACACTCGGCTGTTCAGCATGAAGCCAGTCTGCTGGACGTGAAACACAGTACCAGCCTCCTTGTCTGGCATTGGCACCTCGAAGGTGGCCTCATGCACGTTAGGATCGAACTTCTCGCCGATGGGGTTCATCTTGACCAGTCCGTGCTTGGCCAAGGTCTTTTCAAAGATGTCTTGGGTCATCTTGATACCGTCGTAAAGAGACTTAATGTCTGGCGAATCCTTCTTCTCCTCTGGAACGACTGACAGAGCTCGGTCAAAGTTGTCAACAGAGTCCACGAGGTCCTTGGCGAACTTCTGGATCGCAAAGTCCTTAGCCTTCTGAATCTCTCGTTTGGTGGTTTCCTGCAGGTTTCGGAAATCAGCAACGGCCCGTAGGTAATTGTCCTTGAAGTTGGCGCATTCCTTGTCCTTAGCTGCGAGCTTTTCCTTGATCTGGTCAAGCTCCGAGGGTTCGCCTTCCTTAGTCTCTTCCTTAACCTCCTCCTTGGTCTCCTTGGCTTCCTCCTTAGCCTCAGTGTAGAATCTAACCCGGTTAGCACCAGTAACGTTAGCAACCGGAGCTCTATAAGCCAGTCTAACTGGTGTGGCTGCTCTAACCGAAGTCCTCAATCCTGCCAGCTTGTACATTGGTGTTGAAAAGTTTGGCGCGCTTGGGACCAAAGACTCTTTACCGTGGAGGTGCTATGATGCACGTTAGGCGGAGACGCAACCCTCGCCCAACCCTAACCGCATTCACACTTCTTTTTATATGCATACTTTTTTTTAATATCCCTTTTAGTCAACGACCGATTCCGATCGCGTCCGCACCGAAAAGCAACCTCATCGCTGCATCTATATATATTCCCCGTTTTTCCTTCTTCTGTTATCAGCGGTTGCGCTAGTGACGAGTAGGAAGCTTGAAGCACAGCGCAGGTACATCAAGGTGAGTAGCCGAGGCCAAGGTATTTATGGACTATTAGGGTCTGGTTAGACTCAGTAGCCGTAGCGTGGCTGATCTGAGCGGTGATGAGGGCTATGATAGCGCCATGAACAAGGTTTGATTGTCACTTATCGTTGGAGCACACCAGCTTGGAGATGGCTAGCGAGCGATGGCCGATAAGGGGTGATAAGCGCCGTGATAAAAATCTATTATGAGTCAGACACGTGGATAGAATGAGTGACGAGTGGTGATTGCGACAGGTTACGAGAGATGTGAGGCCGTTGCGATACAGCAGAGCTTCCGAGGCGGTCACGACACGATAAGGACACGATAAGACGATGACTCAGCGACAAGCATCGAGCAAACCTCAGGACGTGATGGCACGCGCCCCGTCTAAAGCACTGTCTGTCTGAAGGGACAGAGTTTAGAGAAAGGCTGAAAACGGCGAAATTACGAGCGCAGCAACTCGCGTTTTGCAGTGCTAATCTAGATGACTGTTGACATGACTCCCATTCTCATCGTATACGGAACCGAGACTGGTAATGCTCAGGACTTTGCCGAAATCGTGTTCCAGCGATGTCGACGTGCCAACTTGCGTCCAACGGTCAAGTCCATGGAGCACGTTGACCTACAGGACCTGGTCAAGGGCCCACTCAACCTGATTGTGGTCTGTTCCACTGCTGGCCAGGGTGAGATTCCTCGAAGTGCCTTGAGATTCTGGAGACAGCTGCTTAGACGAAAGCTGCCACCTACGCTGCTCAGCTCCGTCAAGTTCTCGACCTTTGGCCTGGGCGATTCATCCTACCCCAAGTACCAGTGGGCCATTCGAAAGATCCATCAGCGATTGCTACAGCTCGGTGCAAGGGAGTTTGCTGAGCGAGGCGAGGGTGACGAAGAAAACAGTGAGGGCATGGAAGGATCCCTGGAGGTCTGGTGTAACGGCGTTGTTGATTTGCTCAAGAGCCAGTACGGCACCACTACCACTATCCCAGAGAATGTGTGCCTGGACCCACGTTTCTCCATCAAGATCAAGGATGCACAGAACCCACGTCTGCGAGAGCTCGCTGCCAAGTCGCTCGAGGTCTCCGCCACACGGCCTAATGTGCTCACAGCCAAGGTTTCGAGCAATAAGCGAATGACCACCGGGGACCACTTCCAGGACGTGAGGCATCTCATCTTCAGCGCAGAAAACCCCGTCAAGGTGAACGGCTTCAATCGAGCTCGAGCCAATTCTGCATTGTCGGGGGCCCGAGTCGACGACCTGCGATACTCCCCAGGTGATACCGTCGCCCTTTACCCCAGCAACGACATTGCCGATGTAGAGGCTTTGTTGTCGCATCAAACTGCATGGGCCGATGTGGCTGACAACCTGATCGATGTGGACTCTGACTTTGCCCAGTGTGTCCCAGGTGACCTTGTCTCTCCCCTTACTCTGAAAACCTTGCTCCTGCATCATCTAGACATCAACTCAATCCCACGACGAAGCTTCTTTGGCCAAGTCTGGCACTTTGCTTCCGATTCACGAGAGCAGGAAAGGCTACGAGAGTTCTCCACAATGACTGGCTTGCAAGATCTGTACAATTACGCCAATAGACCTCGAAGATCTATTGTGGAGACGATCCTGGAGTTTGACACTCTACAGATTCCTGTCAATTACATTCTGGACGTTCTGCCAATTCTGCGACCTCGACTGTTCTCCATTGCTAGCGAGTACAGCGAGGTCATGCCTAACGTTGTCAACTTTGAGCTCTGTGTCGCCATTGTCAAGTACAAGACTATTCTGCAGAGAGTGCGACGGGGTGTGTGCACCCGATGGCTTGTCGGACTGAAGGACGGCGACAATATCCCATTCACCGTCCACAAGTCGCCATTTGGCAACGCTCTCGATGACACTACTCGACCCATTCTCATGATCTCTGCCGGCACTGGTGTTGCTCCAATGCGAAGTGTTATTCAGTCCAATGCTCACACCGACCAGGAGATGGAGCTTTTCTTCGGCTGCCGATTCGAAAAGAAGGATTTCTTGTTTGGCGAGGAGTGGCCCAAGTACAGTAAGCTACGGGTCACGACTGCATTTTCGCGAGAGGGACCAGATCCAGACGATCCACCATACGTCCAGGACAAGCTCACCGAGCATAAGGAGCGCGTTGTCAAGCTGATACTCGATAAGAAGGCTACTGTCTACATTTGCGGATCCTCAGGCGGTATGCCAAGACAGGTCCGGGACTTACTCACCATGTTCTTGGAGGACCGGCTCTCTGATGCGGACCAAGCGTCTGAGTATATTGACAAAATGGAGAAATCCAACCGATACATCCAAGAGATGTGGTGAAACCTGTATTTTATTGTATATAAACCATCAAGCCACACAAAAGTGGTATAATTTATTGCTAAATAGTTATTTGCATTGCTCGGACGACCCCATAGTACGCTGGTTCTGGAATGAGGCTCGCCCTGCTCGGCCTTAGCGCCGAAACACCGGACATGCAGTAAAGATCGATGCGTAACAAGGAACAATCGAGAGCAGCGATGCGCGATGAGATCTCGACCGCGATCGGTGGTGCCAAATTTAGCAAGTGGCTGAAGTGCCTGACCGTCAAAAATTGATCGCCAACGGGGATTAGCGGTGTTCTAGCCAATAGCCGAGCACGCAATTCCGGCCAATCGGGGAGGGCATATAGTGGCCAATCGAAGCGGGGATAATTTGCGGGCTTGTTCTGAATGGAGCAACAAGGTTGATGATGACAAGGGCCGTATCAAGGCGAAATAATTCCGGAAATTTGCTCATATGCAGGGTCTGAATCTCGATGCGATAACAGACATCTGCGGCTAGGCAAAAGCGGAATGGAAAGTGAGAGCGTGCCGAGAAGACATCGGCAAGGAATACCCCATGGTGACGTATGCATGGAAGCCTACAAGGTGTATGACGAGCGCAAGGAATGTTCTAATCAGCTGACCGCGAGCGTTGAGCACTACTAACGGTATGGATTGTCGTGTGTGTATGATTCATTAATTATAAAGACTACTGCGCGCGACCGGATGGCCGTGCACAGTGGTGTGATGCATTAGTTCCAACACTCGTGGACGAATTTGTCCATGCGAACCACTTTTGTTCTCTGACCCACCAGCCAGGGGTGACTGAGCATCTGCCGTGGGCTAGCTCGTTTCTTTGTATCTTTTTCTAGACAACACTTGAGAAAGTGTCTGAATGCGTCTGACCATTTGATACCCTCTTCATCTTCTAGCTCTGGTGCGGGCATGTTTACTATTATAGTGAGTAGCTCAATTGGCATCAATGGCTCATCACCGGAAAGGAATGGGAATCTGTGCTGGGCGACCTCCATGATTGTAAGTCCCAGACTCCAGACGTCCGAAGTGACTGTGTATGATTGTCCCTGGATTCGCTCTGGAGCCATGTAATATGACGTGCCTGTGAAGGTGGTGGCCAGACTGTTGACAACCTCGCCTGAGACACCGAAGTCGCACAGCTTGACCTGGCCCTGGAGGTCCAGCAGAATGTTTTGCGGTTTGATATCTCTGTGAATGATGTGTCGCTCGTGAAGATATGACAGGCCGAGGAGAACGGACTCTGCCACTTTGCCCAGCACTTTTTCACCAATTCGGCCACCTCGAGCCTTCACCCGCTTGTATATTGAATCTAGCGAGCCTCCACCGCAGTACTCCATGGCGATGAAGATGTTACTCCCGTCGCCGAGGAAGGTGCCGTAGTACTTGACGATATATGGTGACTGGCAGGATTTGTTGAACTGCAGCTCTCGGAGGATTTGCTTCTGCAACTCGGGGTTCGGGTTGGCTACAATTTCCTTCAGGGCAAAGATAGTCTTTCCTCGCCGTAGCTTGCACTGGGTAACACTTCCGCCAAAGCCCTCACCAAGCTTTCCCAGCTCCACAATGTCACCGGCTCGCGCAACGGTTCGCCAGCCTTCCTCGTCCAGCGACTCCACGTCGCCAAGACCGTCAGAGGCTTGCCTTGCGTGGCCAAGGTTATGTGTGTAGTTGGGGTCGTCGCCGACGGCAGCGAGGATCTCTGCGCTGAAGCTCGAGGACGTCGATGATAGTGGCGGTAGAAGATGCGTGGTCGTGACCGTTGGTGGGGCCTGTAGGCTTTCCGAGCTGCTATCGGTACCGGGTATCGTCAGTTGGGGAAGTTTAAGTTTCGGGCTCGGCCTATTTGGCCGCATGACAGGTGGATAGGACATGGTGAACCGGGGTTTTCAATGCGAAGGGCTTGCGTAATGTTGTGTGTTGTAGAAACCGTTTTGTTTCCGGGACTTTTACCCGAGTTGACTTTTGTCCTGAATCTGATGCAGCGGTGAACGGACAGCGAGCGCGGCTTGTCCAAACGAGTGATGTTGATTTTGGCGTGGGCTGATGAACGATAGTAGACGTCCAGTGTGTATCGTTGGCGGCCCGTTGGTGGGTGGTGGTTGGTGGTTGGTGGTTGGTGGTTGGTGGTTGGTGGTTGGTGGTTGGCGCTAGTGGTCTGATTTATTCTGTCAGCGCACAGAGATCCAGTGAAAAGCGTGGACGAGTGTCGAGCTATGTGCTATTCGGCAGTAGAGAATCACCGGCTACAACCGACAATGCAAGCAATAGAGAATTAGAGGCAGAGAATTATGAGGTAAGGAGTCACCCCTACGCATTGGCCGTGGCCCGCCCTTGCCCTGACCCTGAGGCATCGGAGCGCGCTGCTGCCACACCACGCCATACCGCGCCAGTGGTACTGTAAGCTTATAAGCCAGCACTCTCGCGACGCATTCGCGGTATTATAATATATCCGTATTGCAAGCGGCTAGAGATATTACAATGAAGGAAGGTGTGACGCACACAATGAACTGTCTCAAGGACGTCATTGAGGCAGACACTGATTGCACCGTCGCCAGCCTAGAAGTCATGGAGCGGGTCAATCTCCACGCAAACCAAAAGTACATGAACCTGACGGACGCGGCTAAAGGACTCGACGTAGACGGACAATACCTCAAAACCATCCACAGCGACATACTAAAGTATCTCACTCAGATTGACGAGATTGAGCAACAGGTGGACACGCTCGAGAAGGTGGCCAAACAGGCAGACGAGTGGAGCAGGGAACTCGAGGTTAAAGTTCGACGACTTAGTAGGCGCTTCTAACCGACTATTATTTGCCCACAGCTTGGAAACAACGCTACATCAACACGCATCACCCAATACGCATAGAAATTACACATTCAGCGGCTTACATACGCGACCCATCAGCATAAAAGCGCATACAGCAGGCAAGGAGTACGCTAAGTGCGAATACCACTACTGTGAACCAACAAATGTAAATAAATGTCCATGCAAATACTCCAGTCGTTCGCCGCACTTGCGTCACGACTTCTTGGCCCTGCTCTTAGCGGCCTTCTTTGGAGCGGCTTTCTTTGCTGCCTTTGGCTTTCCCAGCTTGATGTACTTGTCTTTGGCGAAATCATCACCCTCCTTCTTGTCAGAGGTCTCCTCTTCTTCCTCAGCCTCTGGCTCATCCTCAATAACGTCCTCAAGATCAGGAACCTCCTTGCTTTTCGGAGCCGCGGCAGCCATGCTCTCGCCAGATTTCATATAGGGAACCGGATGTGATGAGGTGTTGTATTTTCGCGTGAATGCAGACTTGACGGCGGTGGGGACACCCTTGGCTCTAATTTCTCCGCTCTTTGCGCCCACGCCGAGCTCCATAATCATATCCCAATCCTCCTTGGTGAGGAAGTAGCTGTCCATAGTCTCCATGACTGTCTCGATACCGTCGCTGCCATTCTTCAGCAATGGGTCCAGCAGTTTATTAGTCAGCAAAGACAAATACTGCAGTCGCATTTCGAATCGATCTCCAGAAACTCTCATTCGAGCATGCGACTGAACTTCTTGTAGTGCTCGCTTGAATTTGCCCGTCTTTGACAGGTTACCCAGATACGCGGTAAAATTGTATCGGCCAACGCCCTGTCCAGCAACGTACGAACTTGGCTTGACGGTGGAAAACACCGCGTGCAGAGGCATTAAACTCCAGTGCTGTTGAGAACCGTGTATCATAGAGTCCACCAAGTCACCATCAGAAATCGACTCAGAGGCCTTGATGACCTGCTCCAAATGACTGCGCTTGCCGGCCTGGGCACCGGGTCTTGTGTTCAGATAGTTTTCCTGCACCATCAATGGGGCAAAATCATGATCGTGGAAGTACAGCTCCATCTTATCGTTGAGAGAAAGACCGCTGCTTGGAGCGAAGGTGGATCCAGACATCAATTTTGCAATAATATCAAATGGCTTAAGAATGACATTCTTCTCCCAAGACTTGCTCATCTCGGTACCGGTATCGACGTCCATAGTTGTCTTTGTTCTTGCGAAAGTCGACAGAATGTTTATGATTTGTCGAATGTCCGATCTGCTGGACGCCACCAGCTGGTCAATGACACCCGGGGTCAAGCTTAGCTTCTCCTTGTGACAAATTGTCATGATTCGAGACCGAATGGCATTGGCGTCAGGCCGTCGGAAAGGCACGTCGTAAGTGACTCGGTCGAATGGTCGCATCTTTGGAAGATTTCGCTCATTGCACACCAAAATGAGAGGAACCTTACTTGCCCGACACATGGCCGCCATTTGGCCCACACCACCTCGGTCACCGCCAGACATTCCGTCAACCTCGTCCATGATTAGACATACCTTTCGCTTTTTAGCGTCAGGAGCCACTTCGTTCGCATGCATAAAACCAGCTAAACTAGTATTGTCTAGCGAGTGCGCCACCTTCTTGGCCAAAAGACCCTTACTTCTAGTATCAGAGGCATTAGACTCGATAACATCGAATCCAAGCTGGTTGGCAATCAGGTGTGCAGTAGTGGTCTTGCCGATACCAGGCGGTCCGTGAATAATGGCAGCTCGGAAAACTCCGGAGCCATCTGGTCCAGCATTCTTGAAGTCGGATTTGGCATTGAGGTGCCAGTTTGCCAGCCATCTTTGAAGACGTTCGATTGGCGCTTTGTTTCCGCATATATGCTTGAGCTCAGTAGGTGCATACCTGGTGGTCCATAACTGCTCACTTGGATCAGTAGCCCGCGACAGGTTGGTCGCCACAAAACTGTCACTGAAACCATTTTGAGACGAAGATGGGCCAGCTTTCGCTGCCTGTGCCTGAGCCGCCTTGGCCTGAGTCTTGGCTTTGGCGTCAGCCTCACGCTTTTGTTCTGCCTCTCGCTCCTCCATCTCCAACACTTCTTGCTTGATCTTTTCTTCCTCCTTTGCTCTCTTCTCCTGTGCTTTCAAAGCAGCCGCTCCAGAGCCACCGCCTTCAGGCATCTCCGCCAACAACTGAAGAAACCCGTCTTCTGTGATTGCCTTGATACCCTTTTCTTCAATCATCTGAATCTTTTTTGGGCCAGCCTCTTCACCGAGAACGACGCAAGTGGTGTTTCGGGAAATGGACGTCGTAACCTTACCTCCATACCGCTCCACAATGCTCTTGCCCTGAGTACGTGGCAATCGAGGAAGAATACCTGTAAAGACAAAAGTCATACCCAACAGACAGTCGGGAGCCGCTGCGGGAACCTCGATTTCACCTCCCTCTGGCTCCTTTCCTTTGCCAAAGAATTTCGTGGGGTCTACCTTTGTGTCGCTGACCTCAGGCAACACAGCGTCCGGAATTCGGGCAAGAATGTCCTGAGCACTAACTCCCCCAGTACCAGTAGCTTTTGTAGCAGCTTTGGCTTTGGTGGCTCTTGCCTTTGGCTCTGCTTTTGGCTTTGGTTCCGCCTTTGGCTTTGGCTCTGCTTTGGCCCTGGTTGCCTTAGGCTGTTCAGCCGAAATCGCTGATGCCTTCTGCTCTTTTGGTGCCGCCTTGACTGGGGCTCTTCTAGAAGGCTTCACGGGCTTGACTTCCTCCATTTCGATGTCGTCGTCGTCATGAATTTCAACAAAGTCCTCTTCCTTGGGTGCCGCCTTCGCTCTGGCTCGTTTCTTTGGTCTCATTAGATCGACAATAACACAGCTTTTACTTACTGTTCCTCAACTTCAAATCCATCGTCTTCGTCCTCGTCATCGTCGTCAATTATAACCCGGCGCTTCTTCGTTTCGGCCCTCTTTGCCGCGGGTTTTGCCTCCTTCGCCTCTTTGACTTCTTTTGGCTCCGATTGGGCAGCAGGTTTGGATCCGCTCTTCAATTAGCTCTCATCACTTCAATTTTTGCTCAACCACTCACCGCCTTGAAATAATCGCGGATATCAGGCATTGGTGCACCAACGTCGCGTAGCAAACGCGTCGCGTTCTTATTCACATCTCGTTGAGAAATAAATCACGTGATAGATCTGTATTACCCGGAAGTCATCTTGCCACAGGTGTCAAGACGATACGAGGCTGTACCAGGGGACATAGAGGTAGGCCTGGAATTGATACACAATGGCCAAGAAAAAGTCGAAAGGCGCGAAGAAGTCCACGGAAGACCTAGGCGGTGATGATACTTCGAGCCAGGTAATTGAAGGCAAGACCGCTGAGGAAACCAGTCAATCTACCGTGGAGGAATCAAAGCCCGAGCCAGCACCTATTGAAGAGAGAAAGGCCGAGGATGATGTCATTGAACGACAGAAACGAGAAATTAGCATGCTCAAGAGTTTACTAGAAGGTGCGCTGAGAAAGCCCGGGACGCCAACTTCGCCAACTGCAAATGACGATGAGGAGATCAAGTCATTACGAGAAACAGTTGAGAAGCAAAAGACAGAGATTCAGCGGTTGAAGTCTGGTGATGATAGCGTTAAGGTCCTGGAGACAAAATTGCAAGAGTCCGTAATCAGACTTCAGGACTCAGAAAAAAAACTGGAGGAGTGTGAAGCGGCAAAGAATGAAAGCGAGGAGAACTACCAAAACCTACTGGGTAGGATATCGCATATCAAGAGCACGCTTGGTGAACGGCTAAAAGCTGATGCGGAGGAATTGACCTCTTGTCGGGAAACCATTGAAACTCTTAAGCACGAGGTCATCGGCGCCAACAAGGAGTCAGACAAGCTTTCGCATGAGCTGTCTCAACTGCGAAAGGAACAGACTGAGATGGCCAAGAAGTGGAGTACCGAGCGAGATGCATTGATTTCAGAGAAACGAACTACGCTATTAGAGGTCGAGAAGCACAGGTCCACTGCGCAAGACCTGCAAATCGCCATTCTAGAAGAACGAGCCCTTCGAGACAATTTTAACAACCGAATTACGGAGCTGGAAGAGCAGGTCTCTGTGCAGACAAAGTATGCCGAACGGTTCAGACAGGAGCGTGACGCCGCTCAGAAACTGGCGTCAAGCACTAAGGAGGATCTCGAGGCTAACGCCAAAGAGTATGCGGCCAAGCTGGAGGCGTTGGAGACTGCTTTAGAATCCACCAAGAAGTCTCTGGAGAACGCCGAGGCCGAGCTGAAGCAAACTCGAGAGAAGCTGGTAGAGGTGCAGGCTCAGGCAGACAAGACTGATCCATTGGAGAAAGAGGTCAAAGAAAAGGGACTACTGATTGGCAAGCTGCGGCACGAGGCTGTCATCTTGAACGAGCACCTCACCAAAGCCCTTCGCATGATAAAAAAAGAGTCAGCCGGCCAGACGGTCGACAGGGAGCTCATTTCCAACCTTCTCATTTCATTTGTCACGATTCCTCGTGGTGACACCAAAAAGTTTGAGGTTCTGAGGCTGATTGCCAATACCTTGGCTTGGGACGAAGAACAAAAGGTCCAGGTGGGCCTATCGCGGGCAAATGGTGCTTCCGGCATCGCGACTCCTGGCCTATCTTCACCTCAACGAACACACTCGCATAACAATCTGGCAGGCGCGGCGGCCCCTGAGCCCTCGTCTGGAGGATTCATGGGTATGTTTGCGGAATACCTTGAGCGGGAGTCCAAAAAATAGTTACTTTCCAATGCAAAAGCTGCTAAAGACGACGCCCAGCACTTCCTCGACACCGATACCGCGACCGGTGATTTTGCCAATGCCATCCACGACGTACTGCAGTTCGGCAGTGGCCACCACCACGTCGTCGCACTCAATGAACCGCTCTAGCCCGGCGACAATGTCATTCTGAAGAAGATCCAGTATCCGCTGTGAGGCGCTTATGGGCGGTCCATGGCTGGAGTAGGTGAGCGCCTGGCATTCATTTTTGATCTTCGCCATGAGCTGTGCGATTCCAGATGAATTTATGCATGAAACTAGGAATATGTCCTTCGAGGGCACGTGTAATAGTTTAGAGTAGGCTTGCTTAATGTGATCCTCATTTGCATCTTTGAGCGTGTCGCTCTTGTTGAGGGCGACAATGACCCGTTTTTGCCGCTCCAAATCTCTGATTTCCTCGACAATGTCTGGAGAAGCCAATTCACCGCTGCTTTCGACTGGCAGTACTGTGATGACGACATCTCCTACCTTGATTTTCTCTCTAGCCCGTCTCATACCCTCCTGTTCTATCTTGAGATGACCGTCTCCTGTGATGTTCTCCAGCGACCGCAAGCCCGCCGTGTCGCCAAATATAACCTTGAACCCATCAATGTCCATACCGACTTCCATTACGTCTCTTGTAGTGCCCGCAATTTCGCTCACGATCGCAGCGTCTCGCCGAAGAAGCGCGTTGAGAAGCGAGGACTTTCCCGCATTTGGAGGCCCGAGCAGATTCATCTTGATGCCATGAGTAATAAGCTCAGACTGGGTGGCCCGGGTCAGATGGTCTCGGACTTCGTTCAACAGCTTGGATACGGAAGCCTTCACCGTCTCAAACAGATTGCCCTCCACGTCGGCATTGTCGTCCGAGAAATCAATAAGAGCCGTAACCATGGCCATGTTGTTGAGTACCTGGGTCCTCCATTGCTCGTACAGATCACGGTTGTGGCCGCCGGCAGACTGCATCGCAGCCTGGCGCTGGATTTCAGTCTCTGCCTCAATGAGATCTCGAATCCCCTCCACCTGGGTCAGATCCAGTCTCCCGTTTCTGAAGGCACGTTTAGAAAACTCTCCTGCCTCTGCGTAGCGAATCTCATCTTTAGCCGCATTGATAGCGCTGAGGACGGCCTTGATGATGGCTTGTCCACCGTGCAAATGCAGCTCAAGAACATCCTCGCCGGTATAGCTCTTTGGCCCTTTGAAGAACATAGACAGGGCATGGTCCAGCACTTTGTTGTCGCGTGGATCATATAACGTCCGCAAGAGAGCCTTGTGAGACTCTGGCTCTCGATGCCGCCTGGTCAAAGCATGGTAAACATCCAGCGATTTCGGCCCAGAAACCCTCACTATGGCCACAGCTGACTTTCCCGGGTGCGTGGACAAGGCATATATAGTGCTATACCTTCTTAGGAAGTGCATCAGGTTGCCCAGTCTTGTATCTGATGTCGGAGCCGCAGGAAAATTTCACTCCACCCCATACATATCAGCATGTATTCAAGAGCCATTCTGACCCGAAACGGGCTGCGGGGAGTGCGACTCCTGTCCACAGAACCACCGGTTCTCAAGCACGTGAGAACGTCTCTTAAAGATGCCATGAAGAGCGGAGATGTCAATGTGAAGACCACCATGCGAGCTGTCATCGCCAAGGTGAAGGAGGCAAATATTAACCAGCCAGACAGCGTGGCCACTGATATTCAATTCTTTGACACAGTGCAGGCCATGATCACCAGCCGACAGAAGAGCATTGAGGAGTACACTGCTGGCAACCGGGCCGACTTGGCTGAGAAAGAACAGGCTGAGATTGCCATTCTCTCTAAGCTCGCGGACAAGGTGGACAAGGCCACTGAGGCAGAGATTGAAGAGCAGATTGTCAAGCTGACTAGCGCTGCTGGAATTACGCTGGACAAGCAGTCCACCAAGAAGATCATGGGTGCTATCCCATGGAAGTCTGTTGAGTCTGACTGGCGGGCGTCGCGAAAGATGGTGGTGAACAGCATCAACCGGCTCACAACTCGATCGTTTTCTACAGCAAGATTGCTCCGGCACGAGAACCCACTAGTGCGTTAACTGCTTTATATGTACATACTAATGCATCAGGGTCTTCCCAGGCACCGGCCTGACTTTCCGGCCCGACGGCCAGGGCAACAAACGGTCACCAAGAAGGGCGTTCCCGGAGTGAAGAAGGTTGTGGCAGTTTCTTCGGCCAAAGGCGGCGTGGGCAAATCGACGGTTTCAGTAAATTTGGCGCTGAGTCTCTTCAACCAGGGGCTGTCGGTGGGAATATTGGACGTTGATATTTTCGGGCCATCGATTCCAAAGTTATTGAACCTATCTGGAGAACCCAGGCTGAGCGATGGTGAGTACATCTCGACAACAATGGATTCGCAAACTAATAAGCCGGGACACTCCTCCCACTGCAGAACTATGGCATTCAAGCCATGTCCATGGGATTCCTAGTGGACCCCGATAAAGCCATTGCCTGGCGGGGCCTGCTTGTGCAGAAAGCGCTCCAGCAGCTGCTATTTGAAGTGCAATGGAACTCATTGGACGTCCTCGTGCTTGATATGCCACCAGGAACTGGTGACGTCCAGCTGACGCTGGCTCAGCAACTACAAATTGATGGCGCCGTCATCGTTTCAACTCCACAGGATATTGCATTGATTGACGCTACAAGAGGTATCGACATGTTTGCTAAGGTCAAAATCCCAGTGCTGGGCATGGTCGAGAACATGAGCGTCTTTGTGTGCCCCAATTGCAATCACGAGACACACATATTTGGCGAGCACGGTCATATCTATGATATTGCAAAGAAGAACAATATTGAAATCCTTGGAAGCGTTCCGTTGACCGCGGAGATCTGTCACAGCTCTGACGCCGGAAAACCAATTACTGTTATTGGATCAAAGCCAGACAGTAGCGAGGTATCTGGCCGGGTCACTCGAATCTATGCGGACATTGCCGAAAAAGTGTCTGCGGGGCTGCATATTAACTAGCAGTCTGATTCAACGGCAAACCTTATCTCAAACCTTAATCAGCCCTATTTAAGCTAATGTACACAGCCCGCTCCCTTGCTACATCCGCATCGCTACATTTCGCTGCCATTGACTCGCCATCACCACCATCGCTGTAAGTGGATCGTTGCTCAATCGTTGCTATGAACTTGATTACTTTGACCTTGTTTACACTGGCGCTTAGCGCCAAACCAAAACCGACGACTGCCGTCCCTAGGACGTTAGAGGAATATGACAGATTATGGACCGAAAACTACAGCAGATTCAAGGCCAATGACGGCATGGCAAACATGCCTCTCTCAGCGATGGCGCTCAAGGGACAGCGAAACTCTCTGAACGGGCCCGCACTCAAGAAACAGCCCCAAACCAACTCGAATGAAACTTTGTCCATGCTCAAGGACTCTGGCGCTATACAAACAGCATCATCGGCTACCCTGGCGGCCGCAGTTGCGATAACAGCCTGCTTCTGCATGCTGTAGGCGCATTGGACGCAGCAACCTCTCTGGTTCATGCAACTAATACTGTACCGCTGGACGCAGCAACAAGCCCTCTGGTTCTTGCAAACTAATATTGTACCGCTCCCTGTATATAATAATGTACTAACCTGCTTCATGAGCTTTCGACTTCAATCCAGAAACATGCAAGCAGCTGTTGTCACGAGGCATATCTCGAGCATACGCATACAGCCAGTCAACCCGTGTACACTCGGTCACAACAGTAAACCAAACACTTACGGCTAGACCTGCTAGCGATTAATTATTCCCGAAAGTTGGGGTGACTAGTCATTGGTGTTGACGCGCCACGTGACCTGTAGGGACAAAACTTCAATCACTCACACACGCACCACAAGCCAAGATGCCGGAGGTAGGTAAATAAAACGCGAAAAAAATGCGGTAAGGATGGCGCTAATGATAGCAAGTGCAGCGGACAATCAAGGTCACGACGACACAGGAAGTTCTGCCCGACGTGCCGCCCGTGTCGGAGGGTTTCCCGATGCGAAAATGGTCGATATCGATTAGCATTGTCGGCCCTAATGACGAGGAGCTTCCCGCGACGATTTTTGACAAAGTCACGTACAAGCTACATCCCACTTTCCAGAATCCCACGCGTGCCTTCAAGAAGCCACCATTCAAGATTGAGGAAGAGGGTTGGGGTGAATTTGACCTGGGTATTGTCCTACACACGACGGACCGAGGCGGTGACCACACTCTCAGCCATGACCTCAACTTTGCCAAAAACATCTACACAGTTGCCCATACTCTAAATTTCCCTACAAACAAACCCAACCTGGCGCGTCTGCTAGCTGAGAGCGGCCCAGTGCCGGGCTTCAACGCGCCAGGCGCCAGCGGACAGCAACAGGACGATAGCGGTGACAAGAGGAAACTGGACGACGATGGAAACAAGCTCAAGAAGAAGTCCAAGGGATTCGAGAAGGGATCGATCGACCTGGAGCGACTTGCAGACGGCCTACAGAAGCTGTCGGAAGACGACCTTCTGGGCGTTGTCCAAATGGTTACAGACAACAAGACTGCGGACATGTACATCAAGAACGACGTGGACGAGGGCGAATTTCACATGGATCTCTACACCTTGCCGGACAGCTTGTTGAAGAGTTTGTGGGACTATGTCAAAAAGCGTGTCGACGCATAAGTATTTAATTTATCGTGTAAACTAAGCGCTGGCGCTAAGCTGGCTATAAAGCTTTCGCTAGAGTTGTACCAGGATGTAGCCCGCCGGGTTTGATGCTCCTGCGTAATTTGACAACCTCGCATCTTTAACTGTGTGATGTTGATGTCTATTCGCTGACACGGTTACCCTGGCCGCTTTGGGCAAGGCTGCAGGGGTTCACCCGGCAATCACTTGGCCCGGATAGTTAACGTTAGAGTGAACCGAACTGAGAGCTAAACGTACCCCGGATCTGCGCAATGCGAGATGGATCTGATCTGCACCAAGACATGCATCACCTGAAGCGCCCTATACCTCGATGATGCGCCTGGTTGGAGATTATATCTGTGAAAACCCCGCGGCGCTTCTCTCTGTGAATAGTGCTCGAGCCACCTGATAGCCACGGCTCTCGGTGTGTACTGTTCACGCGATAACGACGCCGCAAAGGCTAAGAAGCCAAGCGTTATCAGTGAATCACAATGGTGAGAAAACACACGCTGTCGTAAGCGAGGGTCGTAGGGCAATGGTATGTGCGGATGAGCCCATACAGGCGCCATAGGGTCACATGGTCATACCCTCGCATGAATACTCGTAGCCCCGCGACTACCGATCGGTATATCACATTCTCATCGACGACTCTCCAGTCCGCCGCGTCCACACGTATAGCCCGGATATTGACGCAGCGACGACCAAAAGGTTAACCGTGGCGCCGCGCTGACTCCAGGCCTGAACTTTGGCGATGATGAGTATGGCGACCGCGCAAAAAAGCAGGCTATCGATGAGAGAGCTCTCGCAATTGTGCTTGTCGCCGCTGGTGCAATCGTGGAACGCATACACGAGGCCGCTAACCGCAGCAACTGAGCTCGCCACGATCGGTTCCTGTGTAAAGCCGTCGTCAGCGAAACAGTGCAGCACAAAGTAGAAAACCGCAAGACCGCCCATAACCAAGATGCCGCGGCGGCCACCGGCCATGGCGGCCGCCAGGAAGACCAGGTAGTGGATGAACCTCATGTTGGTCCAACCAGGGATTGTCGCCTCTTTCTACTGTGTCGATGCCGTCATAACTCACGTGATGCGTGGCGGTGATGGTGATCGCTGCCATATATTGTCACCGTAGTCATTGCCCGTCAGATCCAAGACACTAATGTTCCCGGAGGTATTTTGATTCGTGGGGATGGGGTAATCGACGGTTACGAGATGACATTGCATGTCACGGTCTGTGCACGCAGACTTTTGTTGTTCGGCGTCCGGGCCGGTATTCAGCAATTGCCGGTACGTAGATCCACGCCGCGATTCGAATATTTTTACAATATTAAATGACAAGGCCCTATGTATTGTTTTATCCAGGGTATCACGGTACGTCGATTTGTTGGAAAATGAATATTTAAATCTGGGTGGTGACTAGATATGGGTTAGCTGGGCGATGCATGGGATTTTCGACAAGCTTAATCATATTAAGCCAATACCCCTCTCGCGTATACAGCAAGTACCTCACTTTCTAGGCATAGCTGTTGATTTGTTACTGGACACACATAAACGATGATAGCCAGCAATTGGTCTGACGGGGCAGCAAACTCGCGGATACCCAACCCCGGAATCATAAACTTTTCCGCGAACGATGAAAACTCGCACAAGAGAGTCCACGATCGCACTGAAGCCATTGGACGAAGCCAGGATCCGTTTAGACCAGCCAGAAAAGTCACTGCGCCATAAATTACGCCGAATTGCGAGTCCGGTAGCCTCTCGACGGCCCCGGAAAACAAGAAGCGATTGCGGATTTAGCTCAGTTGGGAGAGCGTCAGACTGAAGTCGACTTCAGTCCAGAGCAATCTGAAGGTCCTGTGTTCGATCCACAGAATTCGCATCATCTTTTTGCTCTCTTGTGTGTTGTGCTTCTGATTATGCATGCAGTCTCATTGCTGTACAGAAGAAGTCAATTAATGCGTTGAAGATCTAATTGTTACTTGTTTGTGTATGTCGATTATGGCATCCAGGCACGCAACGTGGAATCCCAGGAAGAAGTATATATCCTGTGTCCATCCTGAGCCACCTGTATAGATGTTATCTGGGAAGCGTGACCTGGAACCTGAGCCACCCAAGAACACTTCAAGATGTCCCAGGCACCGCTGTTTCCGTCGTGGTAACCAGCAAAGAGCAGGCGTCCCGAAGGCGAGAACTTGACGCTGGTGACTGGGGTTCTGAGCTCTGGCCTGCTGTAGGCTGCCAGCTGGCAGTCACTCCTCATGTCGAAGATACGGCAGCTGCTGTCTTCGCAGCCAGCTCCAATCGAGTATCCCTGTGGAAAGAAAGACACCGACAAGACGTCACTGTCGGCCGTGAATGTCTGTTGCGACTGCCGAGTTCTCAAATCCCAAATCTTGATCATCTTGTCTGCCGAGGCCGAGGCGACCACATTCTGATCAATCACGCTGAGCGAGATGGAATTGACATCGCCAAAATGGTCTCCATACTCCTGTAGCCGCTCGCCAGTGTGGATGTCCCACGTAGCAATGGTCATATCAGCGGAGGCGGTTAGCAGCCTATTGTTGGCCATAAACTCAATTTCTGAGATGTATCCTTTGTGGCCTTTGAGTAGTGCCAGCGGCGTCCTCGGCCGGATTTCAGACCTACGCTTGCTCCGTGGAGTGTCTGGAACAAAGTCAGGGTCCACAACGGGATATATACTGGCGACATTGTCCAGGCCACCACTCGCAAGCAGGTCGCCTGTGTCGTTGACGGCGCACGACATAACCCACGAATTTGCCAGCTGAATGGCTTCCACCTTACTGGTGGTATAGGCATCCCACACAAGCAGGAACCCGTCCTGGGCGACAGAAACGAGGTAATTGTCGTCCTTGGTCAGCTTCATGGAGTAGATCTTGCCCACATGGCCCTTGAAGACGTTCTTGCCGCGGAGTCGGAGCTGGTCCAGAGGTGGTGTATGGACAGCGACTTGGGGTACTTTGTTAGTATATACAGTGGCTGGTAAAACCCGAGACCAAACCGGTGCAGCATGGATTAACTCTGACAGGCGCCTAGCATTTGTCGGATGCTAGCAGTCCAGAGCAAACCTCAAACCAATCACTTCGCTACCACTGTGCTCTTCGTCAATCTTCTCTGGCTACTCACACGTCGTATCCTGCATCTGCCCTTTGGTGTATATGATGTGTTGCTTGAGAACCTCCGTCTCAGTTTTCATACTCTGAATGTGTCGCAGCTTGTCCTGCGTGGACATGGTGGCTATCGCGGCAGACATTTCTCACGGTATGGGGAGCAAAATAAGGGAGGCATGACCGCCTAGCTAATAAGTGCGAAATGAGGCTATCGAGATGCCTCAAAATGTCGCGCGCTGCATGTCCGTGAAGCGGCCTAACTCAACTTGACTAGCGAATACCTCTAGCCTTTGGACTAAGCTTTATAATCAATGAATTAGCTGAGGTTACGCATGCTAGCAGTCAAATAGAGCTGTAACTCAGAATATGTAAATCACGTGATGCGATATTTGCTGCAGTTTGCCCCATGGCCGTGCATGGGTGCAGATTCATGTTGATGGTTAGTTGTTTGGACATATCATGTGAGTCTTTGATGCTGTGATAAGGTCAACTGAAGTGCGAACGTTATAATTCTCGCTTAAGGAAGGTGATTAGCTCTGCAGCGCTTTCAACCTCTCTCTCATGTTATCCAGCATGACTTCGTCTGCCTCTTCCTCTTCCTCTTCGTGCACCTTCTCCTGTGGCACATTATCCGGCACACTGGCCATCTTCTTGATACCAATAACCTCGGAAAGAATAGCCTCGACCTCCTCCTCAGCCTCCTCCTCATCAATATCCTCCATATTCTCCAGCGTATCAGACACCATCTCGTCTATGACACCGCTGGCCATGAGTTCCCTACTGAGTTGGTTCATGGTGCCCATTAGCTCTGGCATGCGTATAAGCGTGTTCATCTCCTTCATTATACCTGTGCTAGCCTTCATGTGGCCCTCTATCTTGCGGATGGCGAACGCTTCATTCACCTGTAGACTGATGCTGTTTAACTGCGCCTTGGACTTGTGCAGTCGGTCCTTTTGTTTGTGAACACCGACGATTTCTTTAGCCAGGAATCGCGCCGACTTGATATCGTTTCGCTTGGCTGCGGTCTTGATCATGGTTTTAGTCTTTTGTTCGGCGGCCGTCAGATTTCGCAGCATCTTATCGAGCTCACGCTGGTTCTGGCGGATGAGCGCATCGCACTTGCGCTTTTGCTCGGCCGGGTCCGGACCGTATATGGCTTTTTTGATGAAGTTCATGTATGTGTGTTGATAGTTGATATGACGGTACGATAGCCTCCGTGCGCGCAGCTGAAACCCACAAGCAGAACGGTCACCAAACGGCGCTATTATGATCTTGGTGTAGGAGGTGCGAAAAGTAATATACAAGTTTTGGCTATAAAATACAAGAATCGAAATAAAAATACAATGCAGAAAGGCCCGCCTTTCAGTTTTGAAGGCCCACTCAACTGGTGACCGTAACTGTAACCATCACTGTCATTGTGAGTGTGGCGACAATGTCTGGTGGAGTTGTGATAGTTGGTGGTGGTGGCGGCGCTGCAGCGCCGGAACCAGCAACCAAATAAGCAAGAATGGCCCAGGGGTACACGCTCTCGTTTCCAGTCTCCTGAACAGCCGAAACACCATCGACGTCAATCATCGAGGTTGAAGCAATCACATTTAGGTTGTAAGTGTAAATGCCCTGGCTGCTGTTAATCTCGTAAATTGAGTCTTGACAGTTGCCTGTTTTGATGCACTCTTGGTCGTAGTCCTGGAAGAAACTGTAGAGCCCTGCACCGTACACATAGACATCCTGTGAGTTCAGAACTCGCAGACTCCATGCTTTTGCGCAGGTTTCGCTGTTACTAGCGCAATTGGAAAACGTGGGGTCATTGAACGAGGCCAATGGCGTTACTGGCTCGGGAGCCGGCGGAAGGCCCTGGAAGTAGGGTGTCTCCGTCTGGATCATGGCCATCAGAACGTTCCTGGCGTTGGAGATTTGGTACTGATAAAGTACAGAGTGCTCCGAGGCAGTGCCGTACAAAAACACAGGTCCATTGGTTGACTCAATCAGAAATCCTCGACCGGTGTAGATGCTGAGCCGGTTCTGAATATCTCCGTCGAGCGCATGATCCGCAGTCCACGCCCAAACGTTCTCAAAATAGGCGGAAGCTTGCTCAGTGACATGGAAACTGAGGAATACGCCGTGGCAGGCAGGATTGACAGTTCCAACGGTGTTGTAGAGACACTGCTCAACCAGCTGCTCAGTTCCTTGGGCGCCGCCAATTCGAGTGTGAACATCCCAGATACCGCTCTGTCGCGACGAGTCGTGCAAGTTCCACTCCAGAAGCACCGCGCCAGGCAGCGAGCCCTGGTTGGAGAATATCAGGTTGGATATCTGCACGGTGCCTTCTTGACCAGGAGTTCCAACCTTCCACACCGGCGTGGGGTTGGTCTCGTTCTGGAAGGCGGCGCCGGCGGCAAGGATAACGGGCCACACTTCTCCGACAATCTGAGCACCTGGAGGGACTGCGATAGTGGCAGTCGTCAGGTAGACTCCGGCGTCGAAGTAGATGACTTTGTTGCCAGCGTAGGTGTTGAGAATGCTCTGGATAGCGGCAGTGTCGTCTGTGACTCCGTCTCCCTTTGCACCGGCGCTCTTGACCGAGATGAACTCGTCGGGAGTGTTTTCTTCGTATTGCGGCATGGATTTTTGGTAGAACTGGTCTCCATCAAGCAGAACTGCAGACTTCTGAGGTGCCGCCATAGGACCTTGCTGGACAATTCTGTTAGCCACGCCACCAGAGTAGACGGGTCCCTGCCCCCAGCTGGCGACAGTCATTGAACCACCAGCCAAGACCGTCGCGCCGGAATTGACAACTGCATTAGCCGTGTTTGAAAAGACAACATTATCCAGAAGCAACGTCCCCGCAGAAGCCGGCTGCGAGGTTGATGCGTTGACTCCAGTAGTGACTCCAGAAAATGTGCTGTCCATCACCACGACAGAGCCCACAGTCTGATTCACGCCCGGAGCGGCCATGTTGATACCGGTTTTGCATCTGTTGATGGTTAAACCTTTAAAAGTCCAGGCCCAGTCCCAAATCATGTTGATGGCGGTATTGCAGCCGTTGAACGTCAAGTTTCGCGAAGTGAACTGCTGGCTGCCCACATTCAAGCCGTACTGGCCGCCATTGAACTCCAGATCACTCATGAAGCCGCCACTGCCATTTTCAATGAACACGCCTGCGTGCTGAGAGCCAGGGAGAAGGTTAAAAATAAGGTTCGTCAACGAAGTGGCCTGGGCGACTGGCCAGTGGATGCAGTTCTGAGCAGTAGAAGCTGGAACAAGCGTGGTATCAAACACAAAATTCCTAATTTGCTTGTAAAAGTTGTTGGTGCTCATAAACGTTTGGTTACCACTGGATTGGTAAGGGTCACCGTCTACCAGAGCGATGCCTTGGAAACCAGCAGATGCCTGTATTACGGGTAGGGCTACCGCGTCACCGACAAGCTGTGTATAGTAGTACTGAACGATTGGCGAGGAAATCATATAGGAACCAGGGGGGAAATACACAACCGCTGGGGAGGTTGTAGAAGTCCCGTTCTGGTACGGTCCAGTGTTGCCTGGCCCGCATCTGTTTCCAGTAGATATAGCCAGGTTAATGGCAGCCGTATCGTCAGTAACACCATCGCCTTTGGCACCAAAGTCCTTAACATTCCTGAAAACCTGGTAGCCAGCAGCGTTATAAGGAGCACTTCCCTGGTGTTGAATAGTTTCCATCCAAAAGGCAGCCTGTGCCAGCACAGGCAACAGGGCCAATAGAGCCCACTTCATTGCTTGCGGACATGGCAGAAACGGCGCTATATATCCTTAAAAATTAACAGGGGTAACGCATAGCACTAGCCAATAGCGTCAAACAGCTAGCTCCACTTTAGCTCTTACATGATACACTAGCGCATAAGATGCACTAGCCGCACGTGCAGCACAATTCATAGGCTTGGTAAGCTTGCCCGTGACGTCATCCCCAGGGCTTAGCTAGATTAGTCAGAGTATTCCAGCGGTATTCATTTGTTAATCCTTCAATCCATGCTTATTCACGTCCCTTATCGGACATGAAATGTGGGGTGCTTTATCGCACTGGGCAAGTCACGTGACCGGCTGGGACTGGCAAAATTTGAGCCCTATCTTCCCACATAAAAGCCCTTGGAGGTCATCGTGATGAGCGATCCCACAAATCACCTTAATGAGGGCCAGAGTGGTGATGGGCATGATGCGGTACGCGACCAACACGTAGAGGACGCGGATCGGCCCGAGGAGGGGCCGAATAAGAGGCCGCGGGTGGAGGATAGCGAAAATTCGGTTCAGGACCTGGAACATGACGAAGACATGGAGTTCCCGCACGGTCTGCTCAACATGAGCGACGAGGAGCAGCTACGGTTCCTTGCGCAGCATTTGGAAAACATTGACGGTATAGATGGTATTGACGAGCCCGCAGGAGAGTCTATACACGAGCCACTAGAGCATGGACCCGCAACCATTGAGCCCGAATCACACGAACCATCTCACGAGCTACGCGAAAAGTCAATAGAACAGTCTCTTCAGGAGCAGATTGAGCAGCTACGCGACCAGCCAATCAGTGAACCTCAGCACGAGCCAGAGGTGGAAGTCATCGATGAGAACGACAATCCCACGATAGAGACGCGTCTGCACACACTACCTATTCTCGACAACCTTTCCAGCCAGCTCCTGGTCACTCTGGGAAAGGGCACGTACCAGGAAACTATAGATATTGTCACTCAGCCAGATGGCGTGAAGGGACGTGCGTTCCAGTTCACGTTGGCGCTGTTTGAGCAGACGAAGAAGCTGTACACCATGGACGAGGATGAAGAGTTTATTTCCGTGGACATGTTGGGGTCTTCTGTTTTACCTGACCGCGAGCACCGCTCCATTGTGCAGCGAGCGAACCTGGCCACGTTTATATGCGCCGTGTTTGGCTCGCTTCAGGTGGGTTTTTTCTACCTGAATGAGTACTTTCTCGACGCGTTTGTCTCAGAAACGGGCAAGCTGCTCAAGGCACAAGGTGCACTGTATCTGGACCTGAAAACACAAGCATTCATTTCGGGTCTGTCTACTGGACTGGACAAGCCCACGGCGGAGGTCTTGGATGAACTGTTTCCGGACAATATGGACCAAATCTTGGCAGAACGCCGGCAAAGGCTCAATAAGTCCGCGGGTTCTGGTCTGCCTCCGAGCGAAGTGGACTTTATTTCGCGCAGTCAGAAACGAAAACAGCATCTGCTGGCAATCGACCCGACGAAGGATATAGACGGACTACGGGAAAAGTACACGTGGATGGCTTTTACGCGTGACGTCAGCGATTATCTGTCAAAGAACCTAAAGACACTTGTATCATACGAATCCCTGGGCGTGACAGCAAAGCCCGCGGAGGAAACAGAAGAAAAGGGCTCGTTCCACATGTGGCCTGCCGAGACCGCAGAGCGCTCCGCGCCGAGCCCAAGCCATACCAAGCGAAAGTTCAAGGACATGAAAATTGCCAATACCATTGCCAATTCTACTTCTGACACGGCTACTGCCTATGAAACTGTCCGTCAAAACGTCATTGAGAACCCTTCCTCGTCCTCCATCAAAAGCACCGGTCACTTCACACGACGGTCCTGGACCAAGGAGGAAGAGGAGGCCTTGATGAAGGGTCTGGACCAGGTACAGGGACCGTACTGGAGCCAGATCCTGGAGTTGTATGGACCCGGAGGCGAGATCTCTGAGGTCCTCAAAGACAGAAACCAGGTTCAACTAAAAGACAAGGCGCGAAACCTCAAGATTTTTTTCATGAAATGTGGGGCACCCATCCCTCCCGTGTTGCAGTTTGTGACAGGTGACATGCGTCGTGTGCGAAACCGAAAAAATGCACCTTCGACCCACAAACCTGCTGCTGCCGGAACCACCAATAGCAGTCACGTGACGACCCCTATTCAGAGTTCTCCGCCTATTGAGGTTGACGTTGCCATGGATAACGCGATTGACCCCAAGCTGGGCAAGGACGATTTTGAGGAGGGCAATGAGGAGCATTTACAGAAGCTGATTCAGAGCGTTGGCGAATACATCAAGAGCAACCAGGATGCGATGGAGAGTTAGTGCAGTTACTGGGCATAAAGTGGAGCATCAGTCCAAGTTTGGACAAAACGAGCACAAAAGAGGATTGGTGGAGGAGATGATGTTGAAACGTTGCGTAGCATTATTTATTTATTTAATTTATCTTCTCGGACTGCGCTGAGTCCGAGTGAGTATTTTTAGATTGTCGTGTCAACCGTGGCCGCTGCAGCTGAAATTGCCGAGCTATCGCCGAGATGTTTCTAGCACCTTCCAAGCGTTGATCTGTATGCGGACAGACCGTTATGCTATAATTAGCAGTACAATGTGAGCTATCATCATGACGTAATTGCAGTGATCGGGCACCAATCAATAGGCTGTGGCAAATGGCGGGTATATACCGATAGCCGTAAAGTTCGCTGTCCGAGTCATAGCACTACCTCGTGATACTATGCCTACGCGCGTCTAGAGGGACTAAAGTTTCAAAATGAGCGCAGATCGTCCCAAAGGGGAAGCGCATCATCGATTTGGCCTAACCCCACCAGCCATTTGTGCATGCGCCGCACACGCGTCTGGTCTCTGTCAGGTCGATCTTTACTGCATGGAGCACAATTTAGCGTGGAACATGCAGATCTGCTTCAGCCACGCGCTAGGACCACCCGATTCATCGGGTTTCAGCTCGATAACACTAAAATGGCTGTAACGGCCATCTCCTAGTGAGGCAAATTTTCGATCTCTCGTCATCGTTCAACGGTTCTATTCACTTCACGGGCTGGACCTGATTCAATTCAAAGGCTGGTTCCTTCACACTTATAAATACCGTTCGTTTCATTGTTGGAGCATCACTTACTTCATTCAATCATTCAGTTCATTGGCAATTGACCATCATTCATTAATCAACTACAGTTCGGCCCTCATTCAGTACCGACCTTATCCCACACATTCACTTAAAGGCATCCAGTTGATCTAATGGTTAGACAGCTGAGTTTTCCAGCGCTAGTTGCGCTGGCATCGCTCGTGCATGCCGCTCCTTTGAGCCAAATTCCGATCGCGGGCAACCTCAAGATCGTCACGGTCACCGAGGATTACACAGTCGCCGTCACCGACTTCACCACTCTCGTCAACACCATCACCTGCGACGAGCCCCAGGCTCCCGCAGCCACCACAGTGAACGCGCCAGCTATTCAGACGGGCATTCCAGTGAATCTGCCCGTCGGTCCTTCTTTTGGTTTAACCGCGTCTATCCAGGCCAGTCAGACCGTCTTCACTTCCGGTCTCAATTCGCTTCTCACCTCCGGCGCTCTCAGCCAGATCGCTAGCCCCACCGTCGTTTCCGTCCCATCTTCCTTTGCAACCTCGTTTGCCAGCTCCGCCAGCTCTGCCAGCTCTGCCAGCTCTGACGATTCGACTTCCACTCTTTCAACCCAGTCTACTTCCACTTCATCCACTTCATCCCGAGCTGCAGTCACGCCGACCTCGGCTGCACAGAGCGGCCAGTACTACCAGGATGGCCCAATTTTCGGCGCCATTGACACCTCCGCTCCACCATCCGTTTTTGCCCGACAAGCCCTTCCTCTGGGAATCCCCGCTGGAGTCCAACAGAATGGCCCCCTCCACACAAACAAGTTCCACGTCAACATGTACCTCGACGACCAGATGTACCCGGTGTACGCCCATCCCTACGCTATCTGGTGGTCCAACACGACCGGCTACCCAGGACTGGCCATCTCCCACACCAACTTTAACCAGAGGGTGAGTAGCAGAACCTCTTCGTAATACTAACCTAGGTCTTTGGCCCCAACCCCTCCGCCAACCCCGTCGAGTACTACATCAACCCCATCGGACTCATGTCCATGGTCTGCTCCTCGCACGAGTTCTCCGGCACCCCTCAGTTCTCTGTCCAGGACATTGACACCTTCTCCACCACCGCTACCCTGTCCGCCAATGGTGGCTCCATGACCCTACCCATTGCCCAGGGCATGGGCTTCGTCACTGCCGAGTACGACAACCTTACCCCAACCGTCTACTCTCAGCTTGGCTTCTCTAGTGTCAAGGCCGCTACCAGCCCCGGAAACGGTATCCAAAAGTACATCGCTGCTCTCACCACCGGCACCCAGTGGGTCATCTATGTCATTGGTGCTCCCTCGTCCATGACTTTGTCTCTGACCAACTCCAACACTCTGTCCGCCAACCAGCAGGTTCCTAGCGTTGTCTTCCAGCTCGCAGTGGTCCCAGACAATGGCGACACAAGCGCTCTGGACGCTGCCGCCGGAATGTACCCAATCGGCGTCTCCATCGATGCCTCTGTTCAGAACGATGTCGGCACCTACACCCTGTCCTACCAGACCAAGGGCCAGTCTTCTGGCGGTACCACCTTCCTGTACGCTTTCCCTCACCACGTTCAGTCGTTTGCCAGTCAGATGGTCTCTCGGGCCACCTCTGCCACCGTCGACTCCACCACCAAGGGCGTCATGACCGGTTACCTGACCAACGAGTTCATCATGCAAGAGAGCCTCAACACGGCGCTCCAGTTTGAGCCCTACTCTACCGACTCCTCGTTCAAGGGCGCCTCGTACACTGGAGCCGATCTCGATATTCTGACCCAGGTCGCTGCTTCCGAGCTGGCTAACCTCGACATCTCTACACAGATTAATGTCCCGTCCACCTACACCGCCGGAAAAATCTACGACAGGTACGCATACATGCTGTACGTCGCTCACGACATTCTGCAAAACGACACCATGGCCAAGCCTCTATTGCAAGCTCTTCAGAAAGCCTACGCCGTCTTCACCAACAACCAGCAACCTTACCCTCTCATGTACGACACCAAGTTCATGGGCGTCACCTCCAGCGCCGGCCAGCAGGGCGATTACAACGCCGACTACGGCTCTCCGCTGTACAACGACCACCACTTCCACTATGGCTATTTTGTCCACGCTGCCGCCATCATTGGGCGAGTCGACAAGGCGTACGGTGGAAACTGGATTGCCCAAAACAAGGACTGGGTCAACTCGCTCGTCCGTGATGTCGCCAACCCATCCAAGTCTGACTCCTACTTCCCACAGTTCCGAATGTTTGACTGGTTCCACGGCCACTCCTGGGCCAGCGGTCTGTTTGCCAGTGCTGCGGGCCGAAACGAGGAGTCCACCTCTGAGGACTACAACTTTGCATACGGCATGAAGCTGTGGGGCCAGGTTTCCGGAGACAAGCAGATGGAGGCCCGAGGTGACTTGATGCTCGCAGTCATGAAGCGATCCCTACCAGACTACTTCCTCATGGAAGACAACAACACTAACCAACCTTCCAACTTCATCGCCAATAAGGTTACCGGTATCACTTTTGAGAACCAACTCGACCACACCACCTACTTCGGCACCAACCTCGAGTATATCCAGGGCATCCAGATGATCCCCGTCACACCAGCCAGCGGCATGATTCGATCCCCGACCTTTGTCCAGCAGGAATGGGACTCGTTGCTGGCTCCAATTTTCTCTTCTCTCCAGAGCGGATGGGCCGGTATCCTCAAGTGCAACCAGGCACTGTACGACCCATCCGAGGCATACAGCTACTTCAGCACACCAAACTTTAGCAACACGCTGCTCGACGGTGGAGCCTCCCAGACCTGGTACCTCGCCTTGGCTGCCGGTCTCAAGAATGGCTTCAACTAAGCGACTGCCTATTTATTGCATTTTCTCTTCTCCTCCCGACGGTATCGGGCCTTATTTAATCTTCATTTTGCTTATGAGTTGTATGTATATAATGAGTTCATTATTTGCTGTTTACCACCAAGGGATCCGACATCAAACCTAACCCATGTTGACGCGTTATTGACGCGACGCGACGCGTGGTATCAGGCATGTATCGACGGACCGCTGGAAGCGCAAAGGTTAATGCTCCATTTAAGCCATTAGTGCTGAATCGGCCACTCAGTTCAGATAAACCAAAGACGGATCCGGCAGAAGTAAAGGTCGAGGCCGAGACTCCAGTGAGACCTGCAAAGAGAGGCCTATTATCAGTTAGTGGCAACAAGGCAGAGGATAAAGCGGAGAAGTTAGAGGAGAAGGAAAATGCGGAGGACAAAAAGAGAGCTTTGGATGATTTCATAGCGCCCAAGCCCAAGCGGGGGCTACTGAGTGCGACAAAAGTTCAGCCATCAGAGGTCACATCGCCGGAAGTGAAATCAAACGTACCTGAAGTCGAATCGAAGCCAGCATCTACAGGCACCGAGAAATACAATGCTCTATGGCGGAAGCCAACCATGAAAAAACACAAAACCTGGGATGGAGACGGCATACTCACTGTCAATGCTGGATCAGCTGTGTTGACAAATCCACAAGGCAAGCCAATCGCCCGAGGAAAAGTCTCTGCAATTGAGCTTGGAAGCATTTTCAAAGTAGGCGGTCTAGAGGTGACACCCGAAAGCATATACGAGATGGATAGTCAACCGGAAAAGATTATTGATGGTGCGGTCGCTGCCACCTTCCGCTCACCCTCGCTTTTTGCGTTATCTCGAAAGCCTAAAGGCACCCCCCGTCACGATCCAAACGTAGAGGGTGCCATTGTCATGCCTCGACCAGTGGAGCCGCTTAACAAGACTGTCGTAGACGTGGTTGTCGATCCAGTCTTGGGCAGGAAGCTCCGTCCGCATCAAATCGAGGGTCTAAAGTTTCTATATGAGTGTGTCATGGGGATGAGACATTACAAGGGAAGAGGTGCATTACTAGCCGACGATATGGGACTTGGTAAGACCTTGACCACCATAGCATTGATCTGGACGCTACTCAAACAAAATCCAATTGCTAGCGAGCCTCCTATCGCACGAAATGTGCTGGTAGTGTGTCCAGTGACCCTCATTGGAAACTGGAAGAGTGAGTTTCGAAAGTGGCTAGGGCGAGAACGAATTGGCGTGTATGTGGCTGGCGAGAGCTCGTCGAATCTGAGAGATTTCTCAGCAGGGCGAGTGTACCAGGTGATGATTATTGGTTACGAAAAGATTCGGACGGTTTCGAACGAACTGAAATCCGCAAAATTTGATTTGGTAATCTGTGACGAGGGCCACCGTCTAAAGTCTGCCTCCAACAAGTCTGCCCAGGCCATTCTCTCACTGGACACACCTCGACGAGTTATTCTCAGCGGGACACCTATTCAAAATGATCTGGGCGAGTTTTTCACAATGATAGATTTCCTGAACCCCGGAATTTTGGGAACCCAGGCCTCATTCAAGAAGAACTTTGAGGTACCCATCGTCAAATCCCGCCAACCGCATTGCATGAAGAAAGATATAGACAAAGGAAAGGAGAAGTCGGCCGAACTGACCACCGTCACACAACAATTCATCCTTCGCCGTTCTGCTGCGACGCTCGATAACTACCTGCCTCCGAAAACCGAAACCGTTCTCTTTTGCAAACCAAGCGCAAGGCAGATGCAAAAGTACCAGGAGCTCATACAGTCCAAGGAGGTCAAGTCATGCTTCGACGCGAGTTCCAGTGCCCAGGACCACCTGGTTGCGATAACCATGCTCAAGAAGGTGTGCAACACTCCCGCCTTGTTAGACCCCGGTGCGCCAGGGGAGCCTGTCCCCCTCAGTTCGGGCAAAATGTCTGTTCTGGAGCTGTTCTTGCAGAAGCTCTATAAAGGAACAAAGGAAAAGGTTGTCATCGTCTCGGGCTATACACAAACACTGGATCTTATCGAGTCTCACATAATTCGCAAACACAATTACTCTTTCCTTCGACTAGATGGGAGCACAAATACCAACAAGAGGCAGGCGCTTGTGGATGAGTTCAATCGCACAGATTGCAACCACTCGTTTGTCTTCCTGCTGTCTGCAAAATCTGGCGGCACCGGGCTGAACCTGGTGGGAGCCTCCAGGCTGTTCCTAGTCGACACAGATTGGAACCCGTCGGTGGACTTACAGGCCATGGCTCGAATACATCGAGATGGCCAAAAGCGGCCTGTATATATATACCGGCTGCTGCTCACGGGAGCAATGGACGAAAAGATATACCAGCGGCAAGTCACCAAGCTTGGGCTTGCCGACGAATTCATGGGACAGGATTCGGCGGACAAGACCACAAAGAAGAGTTCGGCCAGTGCCAGCACCAACTCTTTCACACTTGACGAGCTTCGAGATCTGTTCACACTACACTCAGAAACGCCATCCAACACTCATGATCTCCTAGCATGTCCTTGTGGCGGTGCTGCAATTGCTATGAGCGCTAACACTTCGTTTATGAGCGCTAGTCAATCGTCAGTCAGTGTTGCAGAAGACGACGACGAGGAAGATGACCTGGGAGGCTGGACTACGGCCAAGAAGATTGTCCACGCTGGTGTCCCAGTCCCGAAACGATTACAAGCCCAACAGCGTATGCAAGGTCTTTTAGAATATCGGCATATCAACCCAGCAAATCTGCTGGGCAAAGCTGCAGACAACTCAGAGGGCGACCTGGAGGACATCGACCAGTCCCTTTCTGGTATTGGTGATGTGGTGTTACAGGATGTCATCAGGAATCAAGCACCGGTTACATTCATATTCACAAAGTCCACGGCATAGTTTTCTAGAGTTGATGATAATAAATAGTCTATAATGCATTACTTTTTGAATCTAGCCTCTGCTGCTCGAGCTCTTCTCTCACGTTCTAGCCGCATCTTCGCCTCGTCGCTGAGACCTCTCAGGTTCATCTCTTGACTGGGCGTGGCGAGCGGCGGTAGAGTTTTCCCTGCGCCAAATCGTGCAACCCTCTTCTCCGTGCTAACTCGCTCCTCTTCCACCTCTAGCTTCTTGAGACTGTTCTGTCGCTGATCGTTCAGCTCCTGCTTCTCTTTGGCTTCACGCTCCTCAATCTGCTTCTTAGTCAGGGCTGGACCGACCCGAGCAGCTTTCCAGTCCCACTTGTCGCCGATAGCTGCTCTGGCGACCTGGAAGGCGTCCTTTGTGGTTCGATCTTTCGACATGTCATAGGCAAGGCGTCCGGCTCCGTTCTTAACGGTGGGGTCTGCATTCAGCAACGTCAAAAGACCTTGAACAACGTGATGGGCACCCTGCGCGGCGGCGTAGTGCAGCGCAGTGCCTTTGGTGTACACAGAATCTGGCTCCAGGATGAGGTTGGGATCAAGTTTGTTGGTCTTATAGTAGACAATCAGCCGCGGGGTTCGTGATTTCTTGATGAGAGCGACAATCTCGGCCGAGTGCTTCTCGTCGACAGTCAGCTCAGCTGGCTTGGGGGTCGACGGCTTTGAAATGGGTTTCACAGGCTTCGCTGCAGGCTTCGGCTCGGACTTTTCAGGTACAGGCCTGTCAATAACTCGTGCAGTAGTGAGTTCTGCCCACGCTCGCTTAAGCTCTGTGGCGGTTGCTCGCTTCGTGGTGAACGGCACACCCTTGATTCTGGGATCAGAGGAGACTATTGGCGCGTTGTCGTAGTTCATGAGGATGGCTCGGTTCGATTTGCCATTGGCGCGGATGTAAATGTTTTGAGAGGTCTTGAGCAACGGCCGCCAGTTATCCAACAGCTCCCGGATCTCCTGTTGTAGGGCCATCTCATTGTATCGTCGGAGAGTAGAACCAGCAGAGTTGGCCTTACCCTTGGCACTGTCCATGGCGCTCTGCGAGCCACCTTGCTTCCGTCGCGTTGTGTAACGGTGGAAACTCTTCTGCTCCACGAACTGCAGGTGGACAAACGGATTCGCAGGCGTTGGCTGTTGTTTGTTGACGGCATGGGCGACGATGGCACCGGCAAAGTGACCACCTCCAATCATGAACACGGCACTGTGGCCATTGACGTCAAGATGCCTTAGAGGATCTTCCAGGGTGGACAGAACCTTGTAAACGGCAAGACACTTGTCTTGGTCGAGCTTGTGGGATCCGTAGAGCGCCAGCGGACCAGACTGTTTGATGCTTTCCTCCTCCTCAATGTCTTCGAGGTCTGTCTTCTTCATGAGCGCGGTAACATCATCCTCGCTGTCAGAGCCCGACCCAGAAATCGACTCGGTGTCGAGCTGATCTATCAGTTTTTCAAATTCTTGGTCGTCGACAGACGCCAGGCTCCTCAGTTTTCGCTTGATATTGAATCTATGCCAGTCGGTTTTGTAATGGTCTCGGGAGTCGATAGCGCCACAGCATGTGCACTTTCCAGTGTCTTCTTCGTTTGTGTCTGGCGCTAAGCTAGGCGCCGGGCTTGATGGTCTCGTCGTTTGGCTCTGCCCCTCCAGGGTCAACAACTCGAAGTTGTACCCCGAGGGTAGGTTGAAAACACTGTATTTCGGCATTGTTAGTAGATGTGTATGCAATTAGTATTAGTGCTGGACTGGAAAAGGCTCGAGCTTATATAAGCGCGCACAGTCATCACTAGTCAGCGCCTCATGCACTGATGACGGGTGGGAGTAATCATGACTGTGGCAGTGCCGTGGCGGACTCTGGGAGGTTCCGGAAGACTAGAAATGGTTACAGTGCTGTGAATAGGCACTGGTCTATAAGGCTATGAGGTCACACGGACTCCTACCGACTGGTTCTTCCTATTCACAGAGAAGTGTGCCAGAGAATAGAAAGGTTTCTGACAAAGCGTTTATCAGCTGTACCAATGTCCAGCTTTCAGAGTGCATTGGCACCACAGGGACTAAACAGATCTGTGACCTGATAGTGTGGAATGCTTGATGTCTGGTTAAGAATATTGAGGACTGGCGTTGTAGAACGTCAGCTCACCACGGCAATCGGTATGTGTTTCCCGTCCCCGCACTTTGTTCCCTCGCGTGTGGTGTGTCAATATATTAGTTCATTATACATAAGTCATTAATCGTGAATAGCGTCTGTGGGTTAGTAACGAAGGTGCGTGTATCATGGCCCAGTGTCTTGGTCCGGTTCAGCACAGGCAGTGGAACCTGGGCCAGCATTGCCCTCATAGTTTCCTTGATCCTCCTATCATTTTCACGGATAGCTTCCGAGTCAAGCGCGGCCCAGAGCCACGCGAAGCGTGGCGGTGGGCTCGGCTGCATTGAACCTGCATGGGTAAACAACAGCCGTATCATGTTAGGGCTGGACAGCTCAGCCACAGTATTGTTAGCCGCGCCGCCACAAAACATTAGCGTTTGTCTGTACTGAAGTTCAGCCGTTAGTATTGTTAAAACCCAAAACCCGGCCCAAGACTCGTGTCATAGCGCAGCTGGGCATTCAGAGGCTGTGCTGGATTTGGTTTCTCTGAGGCACTCTGTAGCGAGTCTATCGACTGTGTGTGTACCATATCCAGCCCCCGCGGTACCGGCAGTATCGAGCTACCCGTGTGTACCCTGTTGACGTCACCGTCGTGTATCTGAAACTCTCCCGAGCCCATGGTGTCGTTGCGTTTGGGTTGGTTGGCTCGTTTCTGGGGCTCCGGTTGCATGTCGCCAACGGCGCCACAGGTCAGGACGTGGAGGAGTGAGCGGAGCATCCTTGTTGAAGTGGTAAGTGTGATGTTGTCGCGAGTATTCAGCGTTGTGTCTAGCGTGCGAATAACAGATCAAATAAGTGGCCTCGAGACAATATTTATAGGGTGTGTGTGTGTGATGCGTGCGACGTGGGTCTATAATATCCGACAGCAATCGTCAGCTCAATGTCTCGGCCGACGTCACAAGTCAAAACGAATGAATTTCCGTCTGGTGCCTGTTTGTCAAGAGTTTGTGTTCTTATATTGACCCTCGCTCTGGATCTCATCGGTTGCATCGGACCGGTCGGGGAACCGGGGACGGACTTGCGGCTGCCGGGCAGAACATTGAGAGACAGCACCCTGTAATTTATCGTGACGCGCTGTTAGGCTGTCAGATGTATATAACTAGTAGTACAAAAATGTATATAACTAGTAGTACACACTATAACGCTGTATTTTGCTTCCATAGTCTCTCAATGATGGGCGTATGCAAGGGCGGGAAGCTCAGAGCGCGCAAGAGGTATACACGGCTGCGTACGAAAAAAGAGACTCAGAGCGATGAGACGCGTGCACGGCAGGTCAGTCACGGGTGCCTGGCCGGGAAGGCTAAACAGTCGGTTGCTTTTGCGCTCGAGTGCGCACCTCGAGCGCCCTAGCAAGCAATAACCGTGCCATCGCTTTGCTGCTAACGTCCTCTAACAGATCAACGGATTGCTTAGCACGTCAGTTACCCGAGCAGATGGATAAGATCGGGTAGACGGCTGATCCGGGATCTGCCTCGGATCTTCCCGGGAACGGCAACATCCCGTCCAGGGTTTGGGCTGCATATATTGTTTTGCGTACACGTAATGTCAGCAACAAGAAACAATATACAGAGACAGCGCAGGAACAAACTAACACTGTTACAGGCCATTGTCGCTACGGGCAATACTCATCGCCAGGCCCAATCAGGTTCATCAATTCAATGGCTAGGAAGCTCCTTGCCTAACGTAACCTTAACGTAAAACAATAGCCAAGACGGACATGAAATATATATCCGTTTCATAAGTTCCGCGCATAACTTACTGCTCGAACCGACTGCCCGAGGACTAACCGGCAAAATCTAACCGACCGATCTTGATATGCGCTACAGGACTTGGCAGTGACAATCAAGCCCGGGACAACCGCGGAACTGAGAGTTCCTGGTTCCTTCCGAATCGCCCGGATAACATGTTATGTAAGTTTCAGCTGCGGCTCTATCATATGTTAACCCCACACCTTGGAACATCTTTGGCCCCGTTTTGAACTTTCACATGTCACATCCAATCATTAGGTATCGGTATTAATAGACCTTGGTCTCTCAGGGTCGGCGAAAAATCCGACTAAAACATTAATGTTGGACATCCCAACGCTCCGAGACCCTCGGAAAAGCTTGACACAATCTTGACACACCCATGGAGAAAGTATCACGTGACGTCACGTGCCACTTATCAAACACTATCGCAACAGATGAGTGTCACTGCAGCATGGGTAGTAACACGAGCAAGCCGGAGCCTATAAGCCGGCGCCAGATCAAGGCGCTGTACGACAAGCAAACGTGGGCATTGTACAAGGGGATTGAGCAGTGGACGTTAAAGGTGAGAAAGAGTTTGAGGATTGCGGCTAACTAGTCAACCTTTGAGGAGAATGGAAAATGGACCAGAGAAGCCTTGTGAGTGGACCAAAGAAAATGTTCAACGCTAATTAGTGTCCAATATGTGAATGGTGATGAGAAACTTGGACATTTGCTGCACAAGTCGGCGGCGTTTCTGGCGGCGTTTCCATTTGTGAACAGGCCCGTCGATGTAATAACGTTGCGAGGGCTTGCCACAGCAATTAGTATTCAAGATGGGCGATGCAGAGCATTGTTAGGGGAAAGTTTTGACCTCACCAGGCTGATATTTTTGTCGTTTGCTCATTCGAGATCAGAGAGGAGTCGAGAGAGCAGTGTCAGTGATGAAAGCACACTGCAATCAAAAGATATTGAGTCCAAGGAAGCCCTCGAAAGCCCCGATTCCAAAAATTTCGACGAATGCATTGAACCAAAGGAGCCGCCACCGACTGCCACTGATCCAGTAGACCCAGATCATTCTGGTTTATCACAGAGCCAGCTCGAGAGTCTGTCGGAGAGTCTTATCGAGAGCATGTCAGGAAGCACCTCCTCGAGCGGAACTCTTGATGAGAAGCAGCACGAGGGAGCTCGCAGGGAGCAGTTCACCACTCTGGACATTGAGACCTGGCCTGGTTTCTCTGTTATTCAGACGTTGGACAGAGTTGATCTCAATGCCTCGCTGAGTGGCGTCGATCTGTACCGACTTTATACGTTTCTACTGATGCTCTGCGACTTTAAAGCATATGACAATATTCAAGAATACCTGAAGCGAATCGACGATAAGGAGACGAGAAAGTACAAGCGGGCAGCGCTGTGCATGATCAAGTCAATTGACTCCACATGGGAATTGAAAGACCTGAAAGATATTGTCGTTCCTTATGAAATGTTTTGCAGGGGATTGAGTGTGTACCCCCACCTCCTGCATCCATTGCACGACTTCTTTGAGTCTTTTCTGTACAGCAAGGACGCCAAAGAGCCGCGCCAGGCCTTTCAGTCGTCACGACTGGTTTCTGGCGCAACCCTTGCTCAATTGTGCTCTTTTCTAGGGCCAGAGCGTGTGCATACCAAGTTGATCAAGCTGTTTGCTGCCTCGGAGGCAGGGTTTTCAATGCAAGCCTTCGCGACAAAGGTGCATAAATGGAATGCGCCGACGATCTTGCTGATATCTGGAACAATTCTCGAAGAGGGCACTGGTTCCCGTCGGATGTCCTTTGACCAAGCCTTGCCCCCGAGCAGGGCACAACGGAAAGCGTACAGAAAGGTCACGTATGGAGTCTTTGTTGATGCTCCATGGAAAGTTAGCAGCAAGGCTTGTTTTGGTACCAACGCATGCACAATGTTCAAACTAGCGCCAACCCACGACATGTTTCCGGCATCCCGTATCGTCTCCAACTACGCTTATTACCACGCTGGTCGGCCTGGCGGCATAGGTTTTGGTGGATTGCCTCCACAGTCGACCATGGGCTCGTTCAAGCCAAGATACCAGCCAGAGAACGTGGCCTTGATCATCGCGGAGTCGCTAGAGTTTGCCGTGTTTCGCCATCTGGGCGCGGGAGGCTCGTATCACATGGGCAGTGCGCACGGAGAAAACGAAGACCGCTTCTCGATCGAAGAAATCGAAGTCTGGGGATGCGGCTCTGATGCCGACTTGGAGGAACAAAAGAAACAGTGGGAATGGGAAGAGCGAGAGGCGCAGTACAGACAGCAGGTTAACATCAGAAACCTGGATGAGGAGCGTTCATTTCTGGAGCTTGCGGGGCTCGTTGGCCAAAGTGGTTCAGGTGGCTCTATTTAACGGGGCGTAAGCCTAAAGGACATATTTATTTAATTCATTATCATCTCTCATATGCAGTCTATTTCTTGTTCCTCTTCTGTGTACTGCCTCTAACGAGCTGCTTCTTGACGTGCTTCTTCATTTTGTTTTGCCTCTTTGCCTTTGCGTCTTCCTTGAGCTGCTTTTTCCTTTCCTTGTTTGCATCTCTGTCGTTGAACTTTCTCTCTTTCTGAGGTCGCTCTTTCCATACATCACCATCGTCACTGTCATTGTCGCTGTCATCATCACTCTCTTCTTCACTATCTTCCTCTTCTTCATCTTCGTCTTGCTCGTCTTCTCCCTTCTTGGCCACAACCAGATCCTTGTAAATCAGGTCGTTGGCATTTCCTTCTCCAATCTTTCTGATGTCTCGCTCAATATCATACACCTGCTCCAGGGTCTGAGGGATGTACACCTCACGGAACACGGCATCGTCGGTCTCGGCCTGCTGAGTCAAATCCTCTTGTGGGATCTCTTTCAGGACAGAGATCAGGTACTCAGATGTCTCAGGGTACACCTTGTCCTCTTTCGTGGCCCAAGGCAAGTTCTGCGCAGTGACAAACGTGAACATTGTTCTCTCAGTGAACGGAGCCACGCCTGGCTTTCGCTTGAAGTAATCATTAACATTCTTGATATCCATTCGCAAAAACTCCAAACTATGCGGGTGATCGTGCTCCACACTCTGCGACACATCAATGATGAACAATTTGTTCTCGTGATACAGAATGTTGTACTCGCTCAAGTCGGCGTGAACCAGCCGGCATTGCTGGTACATTATCCTCATATAGCTCAGCAACTGGAAGTACAGATATGGCCATTGAGACTCCTCGATATCGGCGTCTCTCAATCTTGGACTGGGCCAGCCATTGGCGGTACCAAGGAATTCCATTACCAACACATGCAACTTCAAATACAGAGGCTTCGGGACTGGAATTCCTGCCTGGTATATTCGTTTCAGGTTTCGCGTCTCTTTCTCTGCCCAAAGTTTGACCATCTTTCGTGGATTGTGCCTGGAATATCCGTTTCTGAACCGGAACTCTCCGCTGACGTACCTATCTCGGTCCTTAAACACAAGGATAGAAGTCTTGTAAATCTTGATAGCTCTATGCTCTCCTTCCTCAGTCTCGGCGTGGTAGACGTTGGCCTCTTTACCAGTAGAGACACAACCGTTGACCTCGTAAACCACTCCTCGGTTGATCATGGTGAACAGAATCATTCGGGTTCTAGGATCCAAAACCTGCTCGTTCGTGGCTCGGTCAGCTTTGTCGGTAGAAGTGCCTGAAGCGACCTTGGCTGATCGAGAGCCCCGTCCAAGATATGCATCATCGTCAAGCTTGATTCGACCCATATACCTGTTCATCGTCATGATATCGTCACTTTTGTCCTGTTGAGGGTTCACTCGCGCTTGAACATTGCTCCTCTGTCGGTTGTACGCCTTGGTGATGTTTCCACCATGCTCCTCCACATCGTAGTCGCTGTCCGACATCTTTATATTAATGCTAATGACACTCGAGGTTTCAATTAAAATGTACCATTTTTTTACGCCGCACTTCCCTTGCCCCCAAAGAGATCTCACGTGACAGACACGTGACCAACAGAATTTGTTGTGGGTAGTTCCCCCCAATAAGAAATTGAGTTTCATCTTTGTACCATAGAATGCTCAAGATTTCTGTCTTTCCGCGGGCGTTCCTTTGGTTTGTTCCACTGCATGTTGGCGCCGAGTTCATTGTGGCAGTTGGCCTGCTCAACCGAGCCAGCGGAATCTATGGGTTGCTCTCGTTGTTCACGGGCCACCAACTGTCCGCTGTGGAGTGGGTTCTGAACGCTGTCAGCCTTCTTCTACTGCCAATCTACTTCTACGTCTTCATGCGATCTCTGCGAGAAGCTCTACACATGGTTCTGTTCGCCTATGTGTACTTCTTTGACACGCTCGCTGACGTCGGATTTAGCCTATACTTTTGCGTTCACTGGTTCACCAGCAAGTCCAAACTCTCTCAGCAATCGGTTAAGGACTACGTGTCCCTCGCTACGCCGTCGCACACTGCTACGGCTACTGTTACCGCTGTCGCCAGCGCCACCAAGACCACCCTGGCGGCTGTCACCAGTAAGGCCACCAAATCCGCTCTGAGTGCTCTGCCCAGCCCGATTGACGGCGACATGATCAAGCAGGCCTTCGCTCCACGGGCTGCGGCCGCTGCAGCGGCCGCAGCCGTGAGTGCTCACCCAACTCAGTCGGCGTCGCTGGCCCGGGAAACCTCCGTCACCATTTTCGTCACAGTTATCCTGATGCTGGTGCGAATATACTTCACGCTGGTGATTGTGTCGTACGCCCGACGCCTGGTGCACAAGCAGAACCTGCGGCCACACAACTCATCCGCTCCAAAGGACTCCTTGCGGGCCAAGGTCCAGTACGTTGCACTGTCTCTACTGGGCTCCTTCTGGACCGGCACTGTGTGGACTAAGAGCGAGCGAAAGGCGCCTATGGCTATGCGAATGAGCACCGAAAGCACTGCTCATCTCGCTACGGACGACAACGACGATGGCGAGTACGACGCTACCGCTCGGCTCAACCAGGACTTTTAGCGGCATCAGCTAACCCACTAACTACAGTAATCGGCATCCTAATTAGCATCTCATTCGATACATGTACAGTATATAAGTTATTAGAGTACAGCGCTTGTTGTACGTATCCAAAACTAATTCAAACCAACCATCACCGAACTACTCAGAATCTCAGAGCCCACAGAGGGAAATTCACGTGACCTAACCTTTGAGGAATTTTGACTTCTCATTGCGTTTGCTCGTTTCCCAGTAGGAATGTGAAGCAAATGATCGGGGATCAATCGGCGATCATGGCTCCGGATGCTCCGGATGCACGGTAGCCCACCGATTCACACCTCGACCTGAACACGCGGCTACCGGCTCCTCCCGCGCGACAGCATGGATGCATATGCAACTGAAAAAAATCGTTGAAATTTGTGTGGTCAGGGGACTATGACGTCGGTCGGATCGGAGATTAAGTAAGCCGACCGGGCTCCCGCAAGGAGTCCACTGCCGAACCACAGGAAATCCGTCGTCAGAAAGACGGCAGATGGAAGTAATTAGTATATTAGCAACAATTCGTAAAGACATTAATTTTCGTAAGGAGCGGTTCAGAAGAAAACGCGGGCATAGACATGTGCTGCTCGTTGATTACCGTTGAGCAGCCCAGCCCTTGATGGTAAAGACAATCATTTCCCAGCCCATAATCAGGGCGGTGATGCCGACGGACACGTTCAAGGTGAACATGGCGTCCAGGCCTCGCCAGATCATTCCCTCAATGGTTTGAGAGTTGGACTGGATAAAGACCATGCCACCGCAAATGAGACAGAACGAGGTTAGCAGTTCGGTGAAGGGTCGAATTGGCTTGGTAGTTTGAGGGACGGTGATAAAGATGAGGGCGTACGTGGCCAGGCGGAAGAGGGCGCCCGCACAAAGCAGATAGCCCCACTGCATGTGGATTTTCGTTGACAGAGCCAGTCCCTGTTCATGCTGCGACATTAGTGCGCCGGTCCAGAAGACAATAAAGGCCGGGAAGGGGTTGAAGGAGAAGGCTGCTCGCTCCGTGGTGTCAGAGCCGGAAAGCAGCCGTCGAACGGTCTTAGACTCCACCAGCAGACCACACAGTCCACCGCCGATAAACATGAAGGCGATAGAAGCGTGCTGGAGGTCCTTGTGAGACCATTTTCCATCCTTGTTTCCAAGGTGCTCCAAGAAGATGTTGGTGCTTCCGTAGGTGAAGACCAACAGGGACTCGACAAACTCCATGGTGGGGAACTGAATCTTGCCGAGGAAGTTAGCGACGGGGTTAGTATGGACCTTTGGTGCGTTGAATCGATAGGTCTTTTTCTTTGCGTTGAGCTCTGGGTCATGGACAGAGTTTGGTCGGATATTCCAGGCCATACCAGAGTCAGCGAAGGCACCGAGGTACCGAGCCAGGGTGACGAGGCCAAAGAGGAAGAAGACTCCGCCCTTGATGAAATGGGCCAGAATATTGTAGACCTGGTTTGCGATGGACATTCTGTTTAGGGTGACGATGCCGGTCATGAGATACACGAAGCCATAGACGAAGAGCGGTCTGTTGATGAGGGTAAAAACGATGCTAGCGAGGAGGTTGAACTTGGTGACGATCTGCGAGATGTGAGGGTTTCGCATTGCCCTGGAGATGAGTCTGTCGGCGAGTTTAGTCTCGAAGGCAGCGCCCACGGGCTCCTCGTAGCTATTGTTCAGCGGCAAATCCTCCTCAAGATTGTCAACCTCGTCTAGCTCGTTGTAGGTCTCTGACGAGTCTGTTGGAGAGGCGCAGTGGCCTGAGTCCTCAGAGGTTCGAGTGTCTCTATACCGGTGCGCGTTCAGGTTCGCGAGAACATAGTCGGCGCCATCAATTGGCTTGGACGAGGAGTTGATGGCCCAGGTCGACAGGGTCTTGACAGCCGCCGCACACCAATGCACAATCACCACAAAAAACATAATCCACGACATTTTCGAGTAGGCGTTGTTTGGATAAATGTGCGGGGCGGTGGCGCCGTAAATGGCCAGGCAGAACAGTGACATGAGCGTCACCGCAGAGTGCACCGTCTGCACAGGCAGGTAGAAGGCTGAGTCCTCCACGCTCAGCATCACGGAGACCGGGTACAGGAAAACCCAGCTGGCGACAGTCAGGGCAATGTGGAAGTACAGAAAAGACTTGGCTGGGGCATCGGCGGTGAGAAATGTGACAGTGTCATATGTCTTCCAGAACAGCTGCTGGGCAGGAGACAGTTGAGAAAAATGAGGATCAGCCATGATGGCCACGCCGTGATGATGGCCCATTGAAGCGGACGCCGTCAGGTTCATCTTCAGTAGATCATCGAGCGGGATACCGGCGTTTGTATTGTTGATGACGGCGTGGTCATCGGTGGACATATTCATTCCTTCATGACCACCCATATTCATAGCTTCATGACCACTGTGCTCCTCGTCGTCCCCGTGCCTCACAAACAAATCACGGTGAATCCACTCAACGGGCCCTGGGGCCACTGGGCTAGCAGCGACCACTGCAGCCAGCGCCACTAGAACCGATGATTTCATATTCCTGTGTATGCGTCTACCTTCCAGCAATCACCAATCGGTGCCTATCAGTACCAAACGTGCCTGGGTGTGTGTACCAGTGTAGTTGTACTAGCTCGTAAATCATACCGGAAAGACCGGCTTCTTTATAACCGAATCGGGATAAGGTGACCTACCCCAGCTAACCTGAAATTACTAAGCCTGCACAGACCCTGCAATGCACTGCAATCATCGACCCTGTTTTTCCGAGCGGAACTCCGAGTCCGCGAGCGTGGCCTCGCCCCAGCTCTACGTCTCTTCGCTTCTATCCACGTCCTCTGTTCCCCCCTACGCAGCCATATCTACAAGCAATATCCTGCAGCCTTGCTACCAGCCGCCCCATCGGGATTGACGGGTAGCGAGGATTAGGCTAAGCACAATGACAATCGCGTCTAAACTAGCTCCCTAAGCCTGCCTGGCCATATAGCCACAGCTATTCTTATACTACGTACACTCACTGCACCTGTGAGCAGCTGTCCTTAGCCCTTGTAATATTTACACAAGCAACAGTACCTGTCACGCATCGTCCTAACCCTACCCTAGCCCCCAGATGCCCGTAAGGGTTCAGTTTTTCTTGGTGTTACCGGGAGTCACGCGCTCATCGGCATCCGGCGCCAAGACTCGGAAGCAGACGGATGTGAACGGAGCGCACGAGGCCTACGGTTTTAGCTCTATTGCCACCACGACACTGTTTATTGCCAGCAAACAGTATAGTGTGTTTTTAACAATGCATTGGGTGGCGAGCCTCTTAGTCAGAGGCTTAGTCAGAGGCTGCGCTAATATGTAAGGGGCAACATACCCGTGTATCACATGGGTTTTCCAACGTTTTCCGGTAGCATGCAAGAGGTGCAGCATTGTTGCTACAAAAGAAAGCGTGGAAAAATGAGTAATCGGGATGGCGAACGGGCCGAACCTTGCGCTTCCTTTGTGTTCTTCAGCGTCATGTTACGTGCGTGGGTGGCGATAAACAAGTCACGTGGGTCGCTCAGGTGATTGTCAGAAATGTTACATACAAGCGCAGGCTGATTATAGGCTACCAGCGCTGGTATTTTAAACCCCTGCCATCGCACCAGCAATGGATCGGACCTCAGATCGTAATATAAACGAGCTGGCTCGTGTCGGATCTCCGTGATTACGTACGACCCGTGTGAATTCTCACGGGGCCGGTGATCCTACTCGAGACCTAAAGCGGTTAAATGTTGACTGACGTGTTGGCAGATCTAGAAATCCTGGGCGAGATAAAGTTTCTGAAGTCACGTGATACAAAACTTTGCTTCTAATTTCTACTTATTTTTAGTGCAACAGGGATTGTGATGGAGCACTCACTATGCTGGTCGATGAGAGGGTCGGTGAGCCAGCGTGCTGGTCACCTTGTGCGCGCACCAACAAACTGCTTTGTGGGTGGGTAACCCAACGCTATGCGATGTGCATTGAAAAATTACCTGCCAGGTCGCAGGGGCCGATCACTATCGGACTTGACAGGCGGAAACAGCGGACAAGGAGTTATAAAACGTACATCTCTTCTCTCTGTGCATTCCGACTAGTTCTCACTCAAAGTTCTCTGGGATGGAAGACCTGTTGCTACCAAAACCTATAACGTACTGTACATGTGGAACGCCCAAACAGTTTTGTCATCGAGCTAAATCCGGCAAGCCGGTTTATTGTCTTCCGGATTGTCCAGTTCACAGGAAACAGGTGCGGACAAAGGTGAGGAAATTTCTAGGGCTAGCATGCAAGGGCCATGAGGGGCAAACAGCAAGTCCGTGCGAGAACCCGTTTTCCACGCCGACAAGCTCCCCGAGGCAGTCTAGCGACTTGCCCTGGTCAAGCAGGAGGACCCATCCAAGGACTCTCCCGGCAAATTAAACATTTCGCATACATGCTCACATGAGCCGCCTATTCAGGTAGTGAACCTATATTAGCATCAATTCATTATCCAGCCTGTATCCGCCCGACCATCAGACATTATCGAGGAGTCACCAACCTCTCTCGTCATTGAGAATCGTACTCACCCATGGGGTCATCTCTCCCAACATCTTTGCAACCCTCTCTGCCGTGCCCTCCTTGTACAGCTCCTCCTTCGGAATGAACTTCTTCATATAGTAAGTTTTCAGCATCAACAGCTGCGCGTCCTTGTGTTTCTTGTCAAAGCCATTGGGCACCCGCGTCACTGACCAGGCTCGGTTCATCTCGAGGAATTCCTTCATCACGCCCTCCTCGTCGTCGTGCTTGGCCGTAAAGATGGTGTCTCCAGAATTCCTCTGAATCTTGGTCAGTCGGCTTTTGAACCTACTGGAGTCGGCAGCTATCTCCTCACGCACCGGCGCCAGCTTTCCCGGCGACATGTCCCGGTCTCCATGACCAAAATAGCCGCCACCAATCGTGAGCCCCTCCTTCTCCAGAAACAAAAAGTACCCGGCGCTTGAACCCTTTCTGCCTGTCTTTGAGATAACAGCAGCAAAATGCGTCTTGTACGGAAGCTTGTTCCGGCCAAAACGCATGTCATTATACAGTCGAAACATCAAATTCTGAACATCAAGCTTGGGCAGATCGTTATCGTACTGGGCCACATAATGCAAAACGTCCGTGTAGAATGACTCCATGTTGTCCTTGCTCTGTATAAAGTGGTTCTTGTTGGCATTGAACCAAGGCCTGTTGTTGTGATCAAACAAATGGTCCAGAAACCTCACCGTCTGAGGATCAATTGATCCCGCCGGTATCTCTTCGTCATCCCATTCGGGCAGCCGTTCAACCTCATCTCCAGCCTCTTCTTCGGCTTCCGCCTCCTCTGATACAACCTTTGTCTTCTTCCTGCCCTGAGTCTTGCTGAGTTTGCCGGCTTCACGAGCCGTGCCGGGCTTAGGCTTACCCATAGGTCTCTTGCGCTTGCCATTGTCTTCGCTATTACTTGCTTCTTCACTTGCCTCTTCGCTTACTTCCTCAGTAACCTCGCTAGCCTCACTCTCAACATCCAACTCAGGCGCTTCAGGGTCATATTCCTCAGATTCATCACCACTCTCACTGAGCTCAGACTCGATCTCGTCATAATCGTCCTCAACAGGCATCTCGTTCCCCTGCTCCTGGACTGTAACTCGCTTTCTCTTGGGGGCCGATGCTCTGATCGTTGCGCGGAGTTCTTATGGAAGACGAAGAATTGCTACATGGCGGAGAAACCGGACGTTGCGATCTGCCAACAATATCCACAGCCAAAATGATCGATCAGGCAAAAAGGCACTCCTCCACAGGGGCTCGAACCCTGGACATTTCGGTCACTCTGAAACTCATCGTTCGTCGTAAAAGCCGAACGCTCTACCAACTGAGCTATGGAGGACGAGTGCTGCCGATTAGGGCGCCAGGACAACCCTTACCCCAGGACGGCTTAGTCAGACCTTTGTCAGCTTTCACTGTCTGGCTTAGTCAGCACTGCTGAAATATTACGCCAAATCAAAGAATCTTATGTAAGCAGGTTCGCGAAACCCAAGCGCGGTGATAATTAACCTACCGACTGTCGAGGGCCACTATTGCAATACCGACTAACTACGCTCTCGCCACTCACTCGCCAGACGTACTCTTGACACCCAACTGGTGATATTATCTCCCACACCACTCCTCTCCCACCTTACAAATCAACATGCCCAGCATACGAACGACTCGAACGAAGAAAGCCCCGGAGGGATTCAGCCAGATTGAAGACACGCTGCTGGAGTATGAGAACCGGCTGAAAGATGGTGAGTAAGGCCTTGCATCACTTCAAGTTCAAACTAACATAGCCGAAGCGAAATCATCACAGGGCAAGTCCAAACATGAGAGCCTACACGAGATATTCCAGCTCCATCATCAAAGGTCACGTTACGTGTACGATATGTATTACAAGAAGGAAGCCATCTCTGCTAAGCTCTACCAGTGGTTGCTGAAGAATCGATATGCCGACGGAAACCTGATCGCGAAGTGGAAGAAACAGGGCTACGAAAATTTGTGCTGCATCAGATGCATTCAGACGAAGGAAAACATACACGGCTCAACATGTATCTGCCGTGTTCCAAAGACTCAGCTGGCTGACGCGAAACCAGTGGAATGTATCACGTGCGGTTGTCGCGGTTGCGCCTCCACGGACTAATGCGACCAACATAGCATTCCTTCAGCACGGACCAGGCGAAAGAATGCTCTAACGCTTAACGACGGACCGAGCGGCCATGACGGCATCGTTACCTAAAAGCTATATATATTTATTTTGCCAGGGGGCGCTGAATCTGTAATAGAATAAATTTGCCTAACTGAATGAAATACGTAACATCCAACGGACTTTCTAGTTCGTGCTCGCCATAATAATAAAATACCGTAAGCCATCCCAGTCATTAGTTAATAAAAATGATAAATATGCGTAGCCAAGCTGGTTACTCTTTCGGCCAAAACAGCCTTACCGGAAGCAAATTTTGCCTAGCGAGGCACTTGTTTCAGAAAGAGCCAAGCCGACGCAATCTTGGAGGAGAAAACAAATTGCCCGCCTTGATTGGTGAGTCAAACTTCATCAGGTACTCAGTTGGTTTCATGGACTCCGCGTAAGCCTCGTCCTCTTCAGTGCTCACCGCCTCGCCGTTCTCGACCGCTCGTCGAACAACATCGCAAATGTCAACTCCAAACACATCAGTAGCGCTCTCGACACCCTCAAACAGTTGAACGCCGGAGTGCTCATAATACTGTCGCCGTCTGGCATCTCGCTTGTCTGGAGAGCCGAAGCATGCACGCGAAATCGCGTCGTCGTCCTCGTAAATCAGATGCTCAAATTTGTGCTTGCTGGCAGATGGTGACATGTACAGGTCCTCAAACTCCAATGATGCAGAAGGGGAAGTTGTGAGGCCCGAGATGATGGCACGATGCTTTTTCAACGACGTGTTTGGGGAAAACAGCCGAGTTGCGACGCCCGCAGCGTTGCCCTTGGACAAGAAGGTAGTAGACGGCTTCAGCGGTCCCAAAATCAGCCCACTGTCGACGTAGATCTTGGCCGGAGACTCGTTGCAGTTGAATGGCTCTGGCCTGTACGATCGTAGCGTGACCGATGGACTTGGGGCTGACAGGTCTGGGATTTCCTGAGTGTTGAGTGATCCAATGCCGTTTGGTCGCGTTCTCTTGACGGTTTGCTGTTCGTAAGCGTTGTTTGCCACGGCGGTAATGTCTGCTATCGTTCGCTTCTTAACCGGGGTCTCCACGTGAGAAGAAGTGGTCTCTGTTGCGAAATGTTGTAATCCAATAGCCGTGTTTGATCTCTTCATTGGCGCGTGCTCAAAGTGAGAGCCCAGCATCGTGAAGCCAGTCTTTTCGTCAGCCACAGCAACGGCAGCAGCAGCGGCGGCAGCGGCAGCAGCAGAGGTCTCTTTGACATTCTTGGCAGTCGCCTTAAAGAACGTGCTTGCCTGACCAGAGTATTGATTGACGGTAATGTGCGGTGTCGTAGTCGTCGTCGTCTCCTTGTTGACTGTAGAGGAGAAGCTAGCGGCCGAGGGTCGACGCGAGCCACCTGACTTTGTGTTGTTGAGAAACAGATACTCGCATCCAGCCTCAATCATCCAGTAGTTGCCCTTTCCTGGATCCGACTTTGGTCGCTCCTGCTTCTTGAAGGCCTTGTTCAAACTAAGGTTGTGCCGGATGGAGTTTTGCCAGCCACTCTTGCTCTTAGCGTACCACTCAAACGTTTCACTGATCCACTCGTAGATTTGTGAGAGAGTGAGCTTTCTATTAGCTGATCGCAGGATGGCCATGCCAATGAGCGTGGCATACGAGTATGGCGGCTTGGCTCCGTCATCCACAACTAGCGGCATGTTCTCTGGGTCAGGGATTTCGGCCTGTGAAGATTTGGCCGCGGCCTTGGCTTGAGGCTGTGACTTTACAGGTGCGGGTGCCTCAAATGAGAGCACTGGCGGTGGTGACTCCTTCGTAGGTTTTTGAAAGGGCGACGACTCGGCAGGAGACATCAGCTTAGGATCCAGCTTACTTATGTTTTCCTTGTTGGTGTCAAGATACCGCTTGGCTCCATTCATGGTAGGCGTCATGCCCTGATACGAGTACGGGTCAAAGTTTGGTCCTCTTATCTGTGACGGGGGCGGGGTGTTGAGTACAGGGTTGGAGATGTCCGTCAGGGCGTTGAACCGCGTCGACGGGCTTTTTCCAAACATCGGCTTGCCCTTGTAGTAGCTGGTGCTGTTGGGTGGTGGAGGGAGGTGAACAGAGGTGAGCGATTTCATGAGGTTGGCGTTTAGCGGGAGTCCATCTTTCTTTGAAGGGGAGCCCATTCTAACCGAGTGGAACCGAGCTTCTGCGAGGTTCTGCGAGGTTAGCTGCTGTAACGGGCTTCAGCGTGCGTAACGAGCGTCTATCGAACGGTTATCGTTAGCGCGAAGTGTAAGCTCAAATCGGTTATCGCCGGCGAGTTGAGAGTCGCTCGTAGATCGTTCCAGTCGCTTGAGTTGTCGCTGAATACTGTGCCGTTAATTAGGCTGGTGATAAGGTCCAGAGCCCTGTCGTGTGTGGATTAATTTGGCGTTAATATAATTTGGTAATGGGAGTAAAAGAAAGTGGGAGCGCTCTCTAAATCAGTTTTCGTGTCACGCCTCATATAGCAACTTACCCTTTGTAGAATAAAATCAACAACGCGCTACCCAGACACGCCTAGAACACGCAGCGCTGTCGCTAGGTTGCAAAAGTTAGTCGTAGGCGGCCCTGTTGACGTGTGTCGGGTGTAAAAATAGCCGAATCAAATGCTTCAGGATGCCACAGCCAAAGCAAGCGCAGTGGTGCAACAATAAGATCAAAGCTCACGGTGGAGATTGAGCTCGTGCCAATCCAATTATGGTGATCGCGTCAATCCTCGTCAAGTCAAAGGGGATCCGTGATTGTTGCAGTATTGAACGTTTGAGCAGTAGTCTGTAGCTGGTAAAGTGCTAATTAGTGAAAGATTAATAGCCACGGCGAAAGAAAAAGGTGAGAAACCACTATGGGGCGCATATGCGAAAAAGCAAGCGCTCAGGGATCTTGCACACGTGTCTAACTTCCTTGTTGCTTGGAATGTTCCCGCGCAGTGGTACATTCTCGGAACTGGCATCAGCAGACAGTCTAGTTAAGCTCGAGTTCAAGATTTGTTTATACGCTTCGCTATAGACTTACACGTGGATAAACCGGCTATTCCTAACGGCACGGTGCCTCGCGCGTCAGGGTTATCTCTGTGCAGCACAGCGAAAAGTTGGCATATCGCGACGAATGCTTTTTACTGAGAATCACGTGATGCGTGAGGCGAGGCGTGGCGCGCTTCAGACGTGAGTGCATTGGTTTTCCGGGCAACAGGTGGGCCGGTGGGGAGTCATGCGTCTTTTGGGTAGCAGACAGCGGTGGATGTGCACAGAGATATGCGAGCAGATGGGACGGGATGCGACGATGTGCGACAGCCGTTAGCTGGTTGACCTGGTAACGGTTGCCGGGATACCGTGCAGTGGGGATATCCAAAATGTCACGAGACGGTTAAAATGAGTCTACTTTAGAGCAGCTACAAGCCAGTTTTCGGGCAATTCGTGATGGCGCGTAGAATCCCTGAGTAATCGGATTTTGGCGGCATCGAGGCATCGCGCTAGCGGCGCACAATCGCGATGACATGAAATGAATGTGCGTCGAGATGGGGTGCATGATGTTAAATCCGGCCGGCTTAGATTGAGGTGTTCTTTAAAAGCATATCTTGCTTGAAATCTATAGGGACCAGACAAACTAAAGTGTCGAGCCTCAGAAATTATTCTGTAGCGCGGTGCGGTTGCCCGGACAACGCAGAAACCATTTTTTACAATTGTCACACAATAGACGCGCATCTTTGAAATGACAGGGATTGTGATCGGCGTTGTGTAGCAATTAGCGATCCAGCGCCTCGGTAGACCCTTACAGCGGGTGATAAGGGAGGAGGTGGCACTATTATTCAATAGGAACAATGTGCTGTAACTTTCCGGATGGGGCTAAATATAGGTCAATGCGTTGTTGTTTACTTCCTCTGTTTATGTTTATGGTTGACAGCTGTAGCTCTCACACACGCACAAGCACGCGCAAAGGTTAACCCGGCTTGCGGCGCGCATGATGTCAGTGTTCTAGAAAATTTCCGATTTCGCAAATGGCGGCGCGATTTCATTCCAACGGATCGAACGCCGGAATATGCGCTCGTGACGGCATTCGGAGCGCACGGCGAAGGAAATCAGGCCCCGGTCCGGGCCCGGCCAGGGACTCGATTTGGGGGCCCAGCAGAGGTTATCGGGCGTTATGCCTGGGGGTTCTGTGATAATTAGAAAGCATGTGATTCGTCGAATGACTTGGCGATGGCATGTGTAAAATCCTCTGTGGTGAGTCTTTCCTGGTTATTCGCCTTGTCTCCTGTACGCTGTTACATACATTGATTAAGCTAGACACTCGAGCACATGGTGCCGTATGTACCAGATTTACGGAGAAGAGGGATCTACATATACCCAGTGAAGCTCAAAACGTTAGAGGTTGAGCCGCAACCCAATTAAGACAAAGATCTAATCTATTGCCGAAACGGGCGAATTGTGTGTTGACAATTGGGACATCTTCGTACACTCTTCTCTATAACATTATAACTCTTGCGCACCCTGTTTTGTGTACAGAGCACCCTGACAGTGGCTCTTCATCAGCCGCTATTCGCGCCGATGCCAATCAAGGGAGCAGATCCCTGACCAGATCTGTCTCAGACTTACAAGTGAGGGTCCAGTTCAAGTAGTGCCTTACCACCGAGATGGTTGGTCTAAACGAGCTCGTCAAGCGGGGTGCTGGTACTTCTCATCACTAACATGATTTTATATGCTAAGCAAATTTACTAGTCAAATCACTCCATACCCCACCTACTATACCGACTATGCCGACCAAACTTCCGACGAAACTACCGACGACTTCCATATCCGGCAACAGTTCAACCGGCCGCTGTTCCCACTCTGACCGGCTAAGGTACTGTGCCGTGACGACATGCCGCGTGATATTCTCTAATTCTGGGGCTCCGACACCTCCATCCATTATGCTTCGCAACTCCGGTCCCAGCTCAACACTCGCCAAACGGCTCAAAGCACCCAGTACTGGCTCTCAGAAGGCCGGTAGCCCGTTCCTCTCCAGTCATTTCATCATCAATTTCATAGTGAATATAGCATATACCGTACAACCTCCCCTCATCGCATCTTCGTCCTTTACCCCAAATTCTCGGCTCAATTTTTCCGTATACCTTGCAGCCAACGGCCGGCTTAACTTTTAATCTACAGTACCGGCACTGCTGGGACCGTTACTTGCTCGGAATCTCGGTGCATTACTCAGGACTCACACTATACCTAGCACACTGCTAGTTGTCGATAATCTTGCTTCTAATTAACTTTACGGCCACGTCGGCGGTAAGGCTGCCGACGCTCCGAGCACCCCACACACAAATTTCCACCAGGGTTAGGGTTGCTCTCGAACCGAGGGCCGGCTAGTCGGCTTCTCCGCAACATGTAATAAATACAGTTGACCACGCCCCATCGATAAGTAACATGTCCAGCGAAGAGTCCAGAAAGTTTTTCACCTACGAGGTTCGGGATCACATCACCGTCATCACCCTGACCAACCCCAAAGTGTACAATGCCCTGGACGGCGAGGGATACCAGCGACTGAACGAGTTGATTCAGAAGGCTGCTGAGGAGCCCAACACGGTGGCTACCCTGATCCAGTCCACCGGCAAGTTCTTCTCTGCCGGTGCCAACACCGGAACCCTGTCTATGTTACCTGAGCTGAAGGACGACGCTACACCAGAGGAAGAGTACTTCGCCATGAAGCGAAACTTCCTGGAGAAGTTTCTGCCCCGAAATATCTCCATTGCCGACAACTTTTTCAACCATCCCAAGGTCCTGATCGTGGCTCTGAACGGACCAGCCATTGGTCTATCTGCTGCGTTGGTCGCCCTGGCCGATCTGGTCTACGCCGTCGACAGCACCTACCTGCTGACACCATTCGCCAACTTGGGTCTGGTTGCTGAGGGTGCCGCTTCCTTCGCTCTCGTCAACCGGCTAGGCTGGTCAACCGCCCACCAGGCTCTGCTGGCCTCCAAGCCAATCTATGCCAAGCAGCTCGACGACCGGGGTTTCTTCAACAAGCTGTACCCCAAGGAACAGTTCAAGACCACCGAGGAGTTCAACAAGGTTGTTTTTGACCAGATCTACGATGACTTCAAGGACCTGTATTTCCCATCAGTGTTGGCCATCAAGAAGCTGACCCGAGCCTCTCTGACCCGGTTCTTCCATGAGGCTAACGTTAACGAGGCCCTGGGCGGCGTTGAGAAGTTTGCCTCGGGTGTTCCAATTGAACGGTTCGCCCAGCTGGCGGGCAAGCAGATGAAGCACAAGTTGTAGGCCCGTGCCGTGACCGTCTCGAGAAGGACGGCGAAGGGGCATTTGCTGATACTGCATAACTATTAACATTATATAGCTAACGTCTGGCATTGAGGTGAGATGAATGGCTTCGTAGTCGTACTCTCTTTGAATGTGTCACGCGTGTCGAAATCAATCAGACTTTGGTTACGATGTTTAATTTTTGAATTCACCGCCCCGCATACTACCGCGTTACTGACGTGGGTTCGACCTAGGCAGCGCTAGAATTTAATTTTAAAATAAAGTTCGCTAAGCCAGCTTGCCGCGCGCCGGAAACTCTGGACGCCGCGTGACAACGTCTATATGCATCCACAAAAAACATACTAGCTCAGAAAGAATTAAGTTCTCAGAAAGTTTTATGAAATCTAAATAATTGCTATCATAATATTAATGGAAAGGGTATAGATCTATATACACGTGTATCATATCATGCAGTCGTAAAAGGCTTAGTTAATGGTCTTGCCCTCGTACTTGGCCTTGCAGTTCTTCTTGACGGCCCGTGGAGCTCGCTTGGAGCCCGGAATTGGGCCGGTAGCCGGCATGACCTTCTGGCCAGTGCTGTCGGTGTACTTGGCCTGGGCGATAGAGATCTCCTTGGCGCCCAAGTCGATGATGGTGTAAGCGGCGTGAAGGAAGATCTCACCGAAGACGCTCTGGTTGTTGGAGACGTAGTTGGGGAACATTGGCAGCATGTACTTGGCTGGAGCGTTACCTTCAATCAAGGCGGATGGAATGGTAAGCAGGTCAGAAGTCAAAGTGATTGGAGCGCCAAAGAAGTCAAAGGTGACGTTGGTGGTTGGTAGCTCTTCAAAGTAATAAAGTTTGTCGTGCTTAACGGCACCGACCTTCTGGGCCACAGCGGCAATGACGTCCTCTGGCAGGTAGATGAATGGCTCACCGGTCTCGAAGGCGACCTCAAAGTCCCTGCCCTCGAAAGAGGCGATGGCCTTGATCTCCTTATCGGAGGACATTGGGAAGGTGTACAGGTCGCCGGAGAACTTTTCCACGTCATAGCCACCAAGGACCAGCCAGCCCAGGAACTCGCTAGCGGCGTTCAAGTAGAGCGAGTAGGCGTTTCGCTTGATGGCACCAGCCTTGTGAAGAGTCTCTGTGTAGGTCTCGTGGATCTCAGTAGAGAAGCCCAGACCCAGGACACCGTCGGAGTAGTCTACAGATGGGGTCTCGACGACGGCGAACTTGACGTTGACTGGTTGGCCGTCGACGCTGAAATTGTCGGTGACGTAGTGGCCAGTCACGTTGCCGAACTTGTCGTCGTTCTTGAAGACGCCATCTGCTGGCTTGAAGGTCTTGGACTGGTTGGCGGCGTAGTTCTCGTAGCCAACCTCGCTGGAGGAGGGGACCTTGTCGCTGTAGAGCCAGAGCTCGGCCGTAGTGGTATCAACGATGGCTTGGCAGTGCTGTCGAGGAGTTCCGACATCAATGATAGCAACCTGGGTGTCGAAGTTGTTTTGCAATCCCAACAGGTCCGATCCGCTAGACTCGCCTCGCTTGGAGATCTTGGAAGGCTTGCCAGACTTGTGGAAGGGCAAGGACACCAGGCCCTTCTGGTCGTTGAAGGGAGCGGCGAGGACAATGGTCAGTCCAGCCAGAGCCAGAGTAGAGTATTTCATAGTAAAGAGTGAATATGAAGAGAGTGAGAAGAGAGGGTGACTTGGTGAAAACAGACGGAATATGCAGCTGTATTTATAGCCTTCACAGCCAGAACATCGCAACGGACGGCCCAGGACGTGCCGCCGTATCCACGGAACGACCGTTTTCGGAGAATCTGATTATGTTAATCTGATTTCCCGTTTTGGGAAGGGACCGCCGCGCCAAGCCTGGCCAACAAAATTTAAGGTGCCATAGGCCAAGACGATGAGCGGTGCCTTACCTGGGCTCGGCTCTTGGTTTCTTGGTGCGATGAGACCAAGATATGGAGTTTCCATCTTTCAGAACGCGTGATTCGATGACACTAGCTTGTAAAGCAGGCACGCTCTCACATATATTAAACTCAGGGCAACCATCACGACATGCTAAATGCATATGCGAGTGAGACGGTTAGCCGCGAGCGGGCAAATGACGTGACGTGCTGTAGATAATATGCGCATTAAATTGACGGCGCAAGATTGCGATGAAGACCGTTGATATGCGATGGTCCAGCCAATGCTCCATCGGATCGCAGATGTGCTTACTTGATCGACCACCAAACACTGGAGAAAAAAATGTGCTCGCTGTTCGCTGACCTTAGTTTTTTGTTGGTGAATTTACCCGAAGGCATGTCTAATAAATAATTAACAGGTTACAGTCGTCCGCCAAGAGTCTCTACTACTTTATCCTCGGGCTCGACTTCGGCTTCGGATGAATGGAGCACCGGTACGGCGAACTCCTCCGACGGGTGATCCTTGGGTTTAGCTGTCTTGTCATCCTTCCTAGAAGCAGAGGTCGCCAGCAGAATGGACGTTGCAACCATCAGCACCGCAAGCAGGCCTCGTCGCGTCGTTTGCCATCGTAATGCTTCAATCTCGGACTTGATGTCCGATATCAGGTTGATTGTGATCTTGTTGTTGAGTTCCTGTATCTGCAGGTCGATCCCGCTCTCATCGGCCTTGGTGGCGTTCTTCCGGTCATTAATATCCATGTCAACCTCTGACTTTAGGCTACTGATCATCTCGTTCAGCTCTTGTTGCGATACTTCGACGTCTCGCTGCAATCGCGCAAGGTTCGAACGGAACTCTTCCGCTTGCGCTTGTCGGGCATTCTGAATGTCGGTCCTGAGCTCAGAACAAGCAGCTTCGAACAGGTATGCCTCGTTCTCGGCCAGCCAATTGGGGAATGCGTTGTCTTTGCACTCTGACAATTTCTTGGACAGCATGTCTCGTATGGTGAGCATCAGGATGTCTGCTTGGGCGTCGGTGAAGCCGGAATACTTGAGGCCAGTGTACACCTTCTGCGTGTCGAAGTAATGAATATGCCGGTCAATCTCCTCCTCCATCAGTGTCAATTGAACCTCTGTCGTTTCTGCGAGCTCCTCAGGGGTCTGAGTTTCTTTCTTCTGGGCGGCCTTCTCGACCGACTCGCCTATGCTCTCACCTAGATTCTTGTCTTCCTTCGCTGCTTTCTCCGGCTCTCCCGTAGGTGCCTCCTTCAAGACAGATTCAAGAGCCTTTTGAGGATTGCTGATACTCAGAGGTGGTGGCTCCAAAACAGGATCCAGCGGCGTCGTGCTATAGCTCCACGCATATCTTATCGTCCGTAGTCGCGGGCGTGTATATATGCTATGCCTCACTAACGAGGCTACTCGTGATCGCATTGATTCAGTGTCGCCGGATTGAGCCCTGTGTGCTGTGATGTGATGGCGAGGGTGCTCGCGTTGAGTTGCCCTAGCCCTATCGACATTTTCACGTGATACAAATGAGTAGCAAGAAGAGCTACAAGAAGCCAATAGAACGAGTGAATAGGGCAAGAAATATACTCTATTCTTAGACAATCACAGAGTCTCTGCGTCGCACTGAACACACTATAGTGGGACGCCGCACAGAAATGACAGAAATGCACTTTCTATAACTAGCAATGATCATAAAATAAATCATACCATACCCACACCGGACGGGCTACAGTCGCAGGTCGTTGTGCTTTCTGGAGAGCTCAGCGGAAGCAGCCTCGTCCATCACGAACTGAGTCTTGTTATGCAGACGCATGTAAGACCCTGGACAGTCAGCGGAAACGTCTCCGTTCAGCGACCGGTTGACAGCAGCAGCCTTAGAGGACCCGAAAGCCAAAATTATAACCTCCTCAGCGGCCAATACTGTGGAAATTCCGACAGACAGAGCAGACGTGGGCACGTCGGCCCTGGACTTGAAGAACCGAGAGTTGGCCTGGATTGTAGACTCGTCGAGCTGGACCGGCCGCGTGACGCTATCCAAAGCAGAGCCAATCTCATTGAAGGCAATGTGACCATTGCCGCCAATACCACCGAGGAACAGGTGGATTCCGCCAATTTTCTTGATCCTTTCTTCATACTGCGCACATTCTAGCTCAAGGTTCGCAGCCTGACCATTCAGAATGTTGATCTGGCTCTCTGGGATATCAATATGGCTAAATAGGTGGTGGTACATGAAGTATCGGTAGGATTGGTCGTTCTTGGGTGAGATGCCCACATACTCGTCCATGTTGAACGTCACAACGTTCTTGAAGCTGATCCTGCTTTCTTGGTAAGCCTGGACCAGGAATGCATACACTGGCTCCGGAGAAGACCCCGTGGGAAGGCCTAGCACGAATGGTCGCTCTGAAGAGGGATTGAAATCAGTGATGGCGGCGATAATGTACTCCGCAACGTAGTTGCAAGCATCTCGCTTAGTGTTAAAGATTCGAGGGGTTCTTTGTTAGTTAGAGCTTCACTCAGTCATACACACATCATTGAGACCATTGCAGTGAGTGGCACTGATGAAAAAGAATTCCGATGGTGAATAAATGGCTGAAGGCTGGTAGAAGGTATGTGACAGGTCAGTTCCCCAGAGTGTATACTATCCGTGATTGCCGAAAGATTTTTGGAATACGCCTAAGGAGGCTAGCACGCCATTTTATACGGTCGGAATCCATAGAACAAATTATGTAACACTTGAGTCTAATCTCTCAGAGAGTGACATTGCATCCCCACGTTTGCGGTTGATGCAGGTTACATTGCGCACAAGTGCGACAACCGCGCGACACTTACGCCAAGTAGTGGTACAGTGACACTTTGCTCACGCATGGAAGGTGGTATTGGTTCCTGGGGTAGGGAATATTGGCAGTAGCATTGGCATACGTTTTAAATCACATGTGGGCTCGGTTAAGCGGTAGATGTAACGTAATATACATGATAAACGTTTACAATTACGCGGATGCTGTCACTTTGCGCCTGGCCGTACATTGCTCGGATGTGGTCGTTGCTCGGCTAGTATACTGGTCGGCTAGCTTTTGCCGAAATGTGTCTTCTGTTGTCTCAAATTATCATGTGTCAGTCGTGGGAAATTAAGCCTAGATTGCGAGCGCTTATCGGATCATCACCTTCGTGCGCTGATCATCACCTCAACCACATAACATATCACCACGATAGAAGTTGGTGGAGAAGTGTACAAAACTCTTGAAATCAGATCAATACCAGTAAAGCTGATAGATATCGAAAGATACCAGTTCATTGTGATCCATTGCGGAAGTCTAAATAGTGGAGGAGACTAAGCGCCGGGCGAACAGCGAGGAAAATCTTTGGGAATACCGCCATGTGAGTGTAGCCACTGATATCGATTGACGCAAGGAATCACTTTGTACTAATACCAGGAAGAAGACGCGGTCGGCGTCGTCGTCAGATGTGGAGGACAGGACGGAGATTGATCAGTCCTTGTACTACGACGAGGAGGAGGACTTCGGAGAGTCTTACTACGTGGACCAGTCCGCAATCAATCTTTCTCATGCGACAAGCACTGGGTTTGTCACTACGCAATGTAAGTTGAATCTGAGCTTGAAGCATGTCTAACACAGTACCTGAATCAGGATGGGCCGAGTCGACTGGATACATCGAGCCGAGTACGGCTGGCTTTGTCACCCCGTACATTGCCCGGGACATTCTCAATGCCCCATATTCTGACATATCTTGCGCCGATAACTATGTGGACTATCGCAATATTCCGGACGTGGAATCAGGCAAGCCCCAGTATGGCCGGGACTGGAACTCTAATTCGTATCCCGCGTGGCGAGACACCGACGTTGAGCGGGTACCCATTTCTATTGAAGAGATTGCAGACATCTTTGGCGACATGCGTCGAGTGTTTGGGTTTCAGTTTGACAGCATGAGAAACATGTTTGACCACTTCATGGTGCTGTTGGACTCCCGAGCCTGTCGAATGGGTCCGAAGTTGGCTCTTGTGACACTTCATGCGGATTACATTGGTGGCGAGCATGCCAATTTCCGAAGATGGTACTTTGCCTCGCAAATGGATATCGACGACAGTATTGGATATGCTAACGCGAACATCCATGGAGAGGTCAGCGGCCGAAGGGCCAACGAAAAGCTGCTGGACCCCAACGGCAAATCGCCGTTCAGTTGTGTATGCTACGATCCGGCCTCTGATACCTTTGATTTCAGCTACAGTTCCGTCAGAAAGAAGTGGAAAGAGAGAATGAACAAGATGAGCGCTGTCGATAGGGTCTCACAAATTGCCCTCTACCTTTTGTGCTGGGGTGAAGCGAACCAGGTGCGGTTTATGCCAGAGTGTCTCGCCTTCATCTACAAATGCGCCTATGACTATTACGCCTCTCAGCCCGTGTGTCTCAGCGATGTGAAAGATGGCCAGTACCTTGACACCGTCATCACTCCATTGTACACATACTACAGGAATCAAGTGTACGAGAAAATCGGAAACACCTACGTTCATCGTGAGAAGGATCATAAGGACATCGTCGGGTATGACGACATCAATCAGCTGTTCTGGTTCAGAAAGGGACTAGAAAGACTGGAGCTGAGTAATGGTAGCAAGCTGTTGAGCCTACCCACTGACCAAAGATACCTCTACCTCAAGGAAGTGAAATGGGAAAAGGCATTTTACAAGAGCTACTACGAAACGAGATCTTGGTTTCACCTTGCCCTCAACTTCAACCGAATCTGGATCATACACATGGCAACCTTCTGGTTCTACACTTGCTTCAACTCACCATCTCTTTACACTCCTCACTACAAGTACACCGAAAACAATCAACCTCCACCGCATGTTAGGTGGACACTGGTCGCACTTGGCGGTGCCTTTGCGCCATTGATCAACATTGTTGGAACCATATCTGAATACTTCTTCGTCAACAGGAAATGGCCCGGCGCTCAAAATTTGATAGGAAGATTGACTGGCCTGATTCTTACGCTCGGTATTTGTGTGGCCCCGACGGTTTACTTGCTGTTGCGTTTCCCTATGGAAAAGAAGAACACTCTGGCAACTGCAATCGCAATAACGCAAATGGTTTTTTCCGTCATCGTCGTCCTCGTGTTCTCGGTTGTACCTTTGCGATATCTGTTCACACTCCCAAAGCACCAAATTGGAAGAAATGATCTTGCCGTTCATTTCTTCACTGCATGCTTTCATCCTCTCAAAGATAATGACCGTCTGATATCTTATGGACTATGGATATTTGTATTTGCAGCAAAGTTCACGGAGTCTTACTTTTTCCTCACCCTGTCACTCCGAGACCCCATCAGGGAATTGTCTGTTATCGATCTGCCTCACTGCATAGGCGACGTTTTCATTGGGAAGCTATTGTGCAGACAGCAGGCCAATGTGGTATTTGCCCTCATGATTTTCACGGATTTGGTTCTCTTTTTCCTCGATACATACCTGTGGTACATCATTTTCAACACTTTGTTCTCGGTTGTGAGGTCGTTGTATTTAGGGGCGTCTATTTGGACACCTTGGAAGAACGTCTACATGAGGATGCCAAAGCGAATATACTCGAAGATTTTATGCGCCTCGCATTTGACATCGATAAGGGAGGTGAAAGAAGTTGTTTGTCAGATTTGGAACTCTATTATTGTATCCATGCTTCGCGAGCATTTGATTCCAATGGACCAGATGAACTCTTTGTTGTATCGCTTCGACAAAGTCGAAAATGGCAAAAAGATTCTGGTTGAGCCGTCCTTTTTCATTCACAGAGAAGATCAATCCTTCAAAACCAATGTATTCTTGACCCCTTCTGAGGCCGAAAGACGATTGTCGTTCTTTGCACAATCCCTAGCGACGCCGATACCTTCAGCGCCTTCGGTCGAGTGCATGCCAACATTCACAGTTCTGGTTCCTCATTACGGCGAGAAGATCTTGCTCACCTTGCGAGAAATCATTCGTGAGGAAGATGATAGGTCCAAAGTGACTTTGCTGGAATACTTGAAGCATCTATATCCGAACGAATGGGCAAACTTTGTGATCGATGTCAAAGAAGCAGCACACGGCCATGATGGAATTGGAAACTCGACATCATTCTCGCAACAAGATAACAAGACCCCGAAGCAGAAGATGGCAGATCTTCCCTATTACTGCGTTGGGTTCAAAGCGGCCTCGCCAGAGTTCACCCTCAGGACGCGGCTATGGGCGTCGCTGAGGACACAAACTCTCTATCGGACGATAGCTGGATTCATGAACTATTCTCAAGCGATCAAGCTACTGCACAACGTGGAAACTGGAAACTGGAAAACTCACTATGACGATAACAGCGACTTGCACATGAGCGCCATCGCTCGGCGGAAGTTTAGGCTTATCGCCGCCCTTCAGCGTTTGACAAAGTTCACGCCAGATGAGGTTAACAGCAAGGAAATGATTCTTCGGGCTTACCCCCAATTGGTCATTGCGTACTTGGACGATGGTCCGCCTTTGACTCCCGGTGGTGAGCCAACTGTATACTCTGCAATGACGACAGGAGAATGTCAAATACTGGAGAATGGTCACCGTGTTCCCATGTACCGAATCAGACTGTCTGGTAATCCAATTCTAGGTGATGGCAAAAGCGATAATCAGAATCATGCAATCATTTTTCACAGAGGGGAGTATATCCAGCTGGTTGACGCCAACCAAGACAACTACCTGGAAGAATGCATCAAAGTGAGGAGCGTGCTTGCTGAATTTGAGGAAATGGATAAGCCGAAGCACCCATATGCATTTGAAGAAAGCAACGAAACATCACCTGTCGCTATCGTGGGCGCTCGTGAATACATCTTCTCCGAAAACATTGGCGTGTTGGGTGATGTTGCAGCTGGCAAAGAGCAGACATTTGGTACGCTGTTTGCTCGAACCCTGGCCAAAATTGGTGGCAAGCTCCATTATGGCCACCCGGATTTCCTGAATGCTACATTCATGACCACGAGAGGAGGGGTGTCCAAGGCTCAGAAAGGGTTGCACCTGAATGAAGACATCTATGCGGGAATGACAGCACTGATTAGAGGCGGACGGATCAAGCACAGCGAGTATATTCAATGCGGAAAGGGAAGAGACCTAGGATTCAGCTCGATATTGAACTTCACAACAAAGATCGGTGCAGGAATGGGCGAGCAGATGCTCTCGCGAGAATATTTTTATCTTGGTGGTCAGCTGCCGTGGGATCGGTTCTTATCGTTCTATTACGCACATCCTGGGTTTCATGTCAACAACATGTTCATCGTTGTCTCCTTGAAGCTGTTTCTTGTGGTTACATTGAACCTGGCTGCTTTGTCTCGAGATGTCGTCGTTTGCAAATATGATCCCAACGCACCTATAACAGATGTCCACATGCCACCAGGGTGTATGAACCTCGTCCCCATTTATGACTGGATCCATCGGTGCGTGCTGTCCATCTTTGTGGTGTTCTTCATCTCATTCCTTCCGCTATTTGTACAGGAGTTGGCGGAGCGCGGATTCTGGCGGTCATTGTCAAGGATAGGCAAACACTTTGGCTCGTTCTCACCGGTCTTCGAGGTGTTTGTTTGTCAGATATACGCACACTCTCTCATCCACGATCTGTCTGTTGGTGGTGCTCGATACATATCTACAGGCCGAGGGTTTGCGACCACGAGGGTTCCTTTCACTCTTCTGTACACAAGGTTCGGCACTGCATCAATCTACTTCGGTGTACGATCTATGCTCATTCTACTCTATGTCAGCTTGACAATGTGGAACGTATCCTTGTTATGGTTCTGGATCACAACGATAGCCTTATCGTTGGCCCCAGTGATATACAATCCGCATCAGTTTTGTATGACTGACTTTTTCTTGGACTACAGAGAGTTTGTCCGATGGCTGTCACGTGGAAACGCAAGTTGGCACAAGAACTCCTGGATAAGCTATACGAGGCAGAACCGAAGCTTAATTACAGGATACACGGCAAAGAAGACTGGGGATGCGTCCGAATCAGGTGCGAAGGACGTCAGGAGACCCTCATTTCTCAATATTTTTTTCTCTGAGGTTGCGTCTTCCCTGATCAACGCGCTAAGTGTTACTATCCCTTATCTCTACATCAATTCACTGGGAGACAATCGAACAGATCAAGTTAGCAATCCGCTGCTACGTTTAGGCGTTTGCACCATACTTCCAATTGCTTTGAATATGACTGGCTTGCTGGTCTTTGAGGTGGTCGCGTGTTTCTGTTGGTGTGGCACGCTTTCACGTCGTATCAGGAAAGTTCCCGCTACGATCGCCGCTATTTTGCACGGGTTTGGAGTATTCAGTCACTTTCTGGCGCTCGAGTTTATGTGGGCTGCACATCAATGGAAAATAGCCCCTGCGCTACTAGGCTTCATTTCCGCCACTCTATTGCAAAGTTTCCTGTTCAAGTGTGTTACGGTGTTTGTGCTATCTCGAGAGATGAGCAGCGACGCCGCTAACCTCGCGTGGTGGTCTGGGCGATGGGTGAACGCTCGGCTGGGCTGGGGTATCCTTACTCAACCCTTCCGAGAATACGTCTGCAAAACGATGGAGATGAGCATGTTCGCCATGGACTGTTTCATCGGCCACGCAATGTTCTTTATTCAGACACCTATCGTGTTTACGCCGTTTGTGGATCGATGGCACTCGTCTATGCTCTTTTGGCTGCGGCCCTCACAGAGGCTACAGTCACCGATACTGTCAGCCAAGCAGGGAAAGCTGAGGAAGAGGCTGGTGAGAAGATATTCTGTCTTGTACTTTCTGTGCATGGTTGTGCTGGTGGCTCCAGTTGTGGTGCCAGTATTCCTCCCAAATTCCATCAAAGGGAAGATCACAATGCTCGTGGACACGTTCGACCTTGGAATTGCTCAACCAATCAGCCGACTGTCAACTGTGGTTGCAGGCGCAAAAGGCAAAACCGTTGGAATCAACATTTAGATCAACATTTTACGTTCATCCGCATAATGTCTTGCTATTTACACAATATATATGCTCACAGTAGTATGTCTTTGACTTGCTGATCTTGGTCGAAAGCCACCAACACCGCGTTGATCTTACTTGAGGCAACAAAAGACTTTGTTATCTGGAATCTCGAGCACCTGCTGAGAGAATTCAAGAGCTCATAAGCCTTTGAGCGCCATTCACCTGCTTGAGTCTTCGCCTGAAAGACGATAGCATCCAAGAAGAACTCAATAACCTCGTAGTCTATTCCTCCACCAGCATATATCTGTGGCAGTATTGAACTCTGTAAAGCCAGGACATATGCATAGGCGTCTGGAAGATCAGGCGTTGGTGCTCTGACGACCTGAAGAAGTTTAAATATGCTGAGGGGTTGTGACGGCGGCACAAAGTTGCTCTTATTTACTGCCGGAGGTGGTTTGACAGTAGAATGCGACGGAAGATAGACTTTGGTGTACTTTGTGAGATGCTCCGGTAGTTGAGAGAGCTGGGTAATCTGTGCTGATTTTTGCGATTGAATAGAAGCTCTAGTCACCATTGACTGTCGCTTTGATCTGGCTGCGTCTCTATCTGCCCACGACGGTGCCGGCGAGTTCAAATTGAGTTCCTTGAGGTTCTTATGCAGCTCAGCTTTCATTATGTCATCTTGGGCATGCGACAGGCCGGTTTGAAAGCTCTGTGCAGCGCTTTTGAGGTCTCCATTTGCTTTCTCAGCCGTGCCTTTACGCAGATACAGCTTTGTAAGGAGCGCAAGGTTTCCGGTAGGACTGCTGTTACATGCTTCGAGTCCTCGTTCACAGTCTGAAATAGCCTCGGTCCATCTGTTTAGCTTCAAATAGCTCTGAGCACGGTTGGAGTAGAGCACTGGAAGGCCCTCGCGTTGGATACCTTTTGTGTATAGCTCTATAGCTTTTAGAAAGTCCTTTTTCTTGTATGCCTCATTTCCTTGTTAGTTGATGTGCGTCTGGGCGAACTTACCTTGGGCTTGAATGCTTTCTATCGTTTCCTGGGCCATGTGTGTCGCGCACTCATCGCGTCGCGAACATGCAGCTGTTGGGAGTTTGGGTTTCCGCGACATGAATTGAAACGGACAATTCCACGAGATTTCCAGGTGACGACGAACCCATGAAGTGCAAAAATCTGGACTCAAACCGAACCGCCGTTTACCGTTATCTATCAGCACCCGCTCATCGGTCACCACACTAACCCCTTGTGTTTTTCGTCACTGAATTACTGCCTATTGCAAGACCTTCTAGCAGTGCAAGTCACAATAAGGCGGAACATCAGGTAATGGTGTGAGTATGAGTAGGAGCGCACAGAAGAGATTTGCGTGTGTGAAGCGAAGTGATTCAAGTAAAGCTGCCAGACCAAGGAATTTGGCTTCCGCTTGTGATCTCAATATTCTTCTGTGGCCACCAAACACATCGCTTCTTGACTGACATTTTACAGCATATGTTCCGGCTAGCTGTGGCACGCTGAAATCGAAGGAAACGAAGCTTTGGCAGGTCTAGAGCTTCAATTAACCAAGTCAGCTTGCTGCATATCTGTTACCCGCATAGCCGGTCTTCTCGAAAGACTCGGCTAACACTGCATCTATTCATCACATGCCAATAGAGTATGACGACATAATCTACATTACAAAAAGCTAGCTCTCCGCATTACGTCATGATATACACACGCTGCCGGGATTATCACCGGGTATCAAGAGATTTTCCAGCGCGTCGGCAAATTGTGATGGACTGTGCCTGCAGGTCTCCGATCGCATCACACGTCGGTGTACGTCACCTATAGCTTAAAGTTATGGCTGGCTGTCTTTGGCGTGATTGGTGGGTCTGACTGCTTCAGCGCAGCAGCATAGGATCGATAGGCAATAAGGTTTGCCCAGCTATTTTGTAAGCAGCTATCTAAGCGTTGCCGAAAGCAGTAAATAAGCAGTTCGTATGATAGCCCGCCTGAATTATAGTGAGTGAGATTTGATTGAGACACGAATTGTGGGACTAAACAACGCGTTACAGTTGATATGTTTGAGCTGGCGAGCCTGTAACAAGACCCTGAGGTGTAGCAATACGTCAGAGCTTCAGAGCGTCAGAGTGTCAGTCAGCATGTCAGTTCAGCGTAGGTCGTTCATTATGCGCGGTAGAAGCCGGAAGCGGTAAGTGACAGTTTATTGGGACCTAACGTGGTAACCAAGGTGACACGTGAATGCAAGGAACGGAATTAGGCTTGGTGAGATCTTCAGGAGTTGACGTCAATTCCGATTCGATCTGCAGATCTTCATCAGTTACCCGGCAGTATGTTCCTGGCTGTAACCTAGTTAGGTATATGCAATGCTGTCACAGCGGAAGTGGCCGGTGGGAGGGCAAAAGCAGGTTTCAGGAGCGCCGTTGAGTTGTGCGTTGCGTGGGAGCGGGTTGAATAGGTGCGATACGGTCCAAGTGAGAACCATCTTCAGCTATTCCATGAGAGTTATATTTAGTCCTGTGCTGACCAAAGGTTATGTGTCAGGTGGGTGGGTAGTGGGTCGGGCCGTTTCGACAGACGGCACTAGACGGTACAGACGTGCTGTGCCTGAAGAGTGCGTGTGGGCCGCGCTGGCATGTAGCGTGGCAGGCTGATACAAGCATGACAGTGTCCGCCGGTCGGCGAGTCGGGTAAGGCTGGTGGTCATGAACCATAGCACAGTGGATACCAAGGGTCCATAGGGCTGTATTCATTAGTGTGGCGTGTGAATTGGACTAAGAGATTAGACTGGCATAGATACACAATAGCAGGGTTAGGCAAGACGATGAGCTACTAAGGAATGCTTTTATTGATGCAAATAAATAAGTGCGAGTACACGCTTAGAGGAGGATAGCGGCGGCGGCAACGGCGACGGCCACCAGACTCCAGGAGTTGGAGCCGGCACCGCCCGCCACGCTTGTTGGCTTGCCGGTGGAGTTGTGGGTACTATTTCCGCCGACAAGGCCGACGGTAGCAGTCTGGCGGGGAAGGCCTGGGACGGAGGAGAAGCTAGTAATCTGGGCCTGAGAAGGTGCCAGGGGCGTCGGGCTGGCGATGGAGACAGTGACGGGGCTCACTGGCACTGGGATCTGTGGCGTGGTAGCGTTGATGGCGTTGGCGAACAGAATTGTGGTGGGCATGGCGTTTGGTGGAGGAGCAGTGTCGATTTCCAGGCCCGTCGCAGTAGCCAGAGCAGCCTCGATGCTTGCAAGCAGGTCCGAGGGGGCAATGGACTTGGGGTCGTTGCCTAGACTGGGCATGTAGTTGTAGGTGAAGGCATTAGCGCTAGCAGCCATGGCAGCGAGGATGAGAGTAGAGGTCATTAGATATTAGTGTTGGTGAAGTTGCTGTCGAGGTTGTGTCTAACAGTGTGTCTATTAGTGTGTGTCCACAGTGTCCGTAGTATGTTTGTCTAGTAAACTTTCTAGACCGGGGATTCGACGGTTAAATATCAGGTACCTAGTTTTTGTTTTCCCGGGCCATGGCCCAAAAGCAAGTGCGAAAAAAGCAAATGTGAAACTAGCAACGCCAAAAATGTGGTGGAGATCGCTGGCTCGTGCATATTCCCCTTAATATTGCAGACGCGTTTTAGCCGTCGGCATGTGATGCGCTAGCGCAGTGAAAAGTCAAGCAACCTTCTTCACACAGACGAAACAGCGCTTGTCAGAGACTCGCGCACGGTGTCTCGGGTTTTGGTGCATCGCGTAGAGCTGCGACGACCAGACCGCTCGAACGGGAGAAAGGGGGACAGGGATGTAATGGATCGAAAATATAAATAACTATACACTGATAGACACGGTTAGTATACACATACGGTGGGGTCACGTTAACGAGAAATCCGTGAAGTCCATCCACATGTAATCTGGCATTTGCGGCCGCTCTGAAACCGGTGGGTCGGGCGTGTACTTTGTCCAGGACGAAATGTCCTGAATCATATTGTACATGGTGTCATCATAGCCGTAGTTGTCAAGCCAGGCCCGGTTGGAGTCCACTGTCCAGGGCTGGCCCACTGGGCCACCCACCACTGGCTTCCCCATCGGACGCACGCGCTGGGCCGGTGCCTGAGGGTGTCCCTGATGCACCTGCACCGCGCTGGGCATGTGTGCCTGATGGACCGGCCCCGGCACCTGATTAGGCCCCGGTACCTGATTGGCGCGGATCGGGTGGATTATATCGCTGATGGGGAATTCCTTCTTGACGGGCACGGCTGCCGGTACCGAGTGCGAGCGTCTGTTTTCAATCACGTGGTTCACCGTCGCCGTCACCAGGTTTTCGAACGTGTCCCTGTAATTTTTGCACAGCGGGCTTCGTTCCGTCAGCACATACAAGGAGGACGTGCACACTCGTATACTCTCCAGAATAGGCAGGAAGTCGGCGTCCTTCGCCAGCCACAGACAGTAAATTAGCGTGAGCCCCGCGGTGAAATTCGTGTGCATCGATATCGTTGTGAAGCCCAGCAAATTCTTGCGGTAAAACTCCCTAAACACCACGCAGATCCGGCCCGCGGACTCAGCGCACTGCTTGAACAGCGGGTCGTTTGCGTCCAGTGTCGCCAGAAACGGCTGTAGCAGCAGCCGCACGGCCTTGTTGTAGCCGATTACCGACTTTGACTGTTCCCCTGTATTAAGCTGGCTCTGCTGGTCATTCCACTTGTTCAACAGGTCCAGGTAGTGGTCAACCCTGGCCATGCGCTCCTGCGTGGACTTGTTGGTTGCGTAGATCTCGCCTACCATGCGCGACTCGATCCTTCGCAGCTGCCAGACGCGGCGCGTGAACGAGATGGATGTGCGGTGTCCGGGGATTGGCGCTGATTGCCGAGCGCGTAGAATCTTATTATCGTCGCGCAGGTCATCCTGATCCAAGTCGGCGGGGAGGTCCACTGTAATTTCACTTTCGTCTAGTGAGAACGGCCGGCCGGTGCTGATAGCGTACAGCCGCTCCAGCCCGTAGCCCGACCAGAACAGCCGCTTCTTCATCTCCTGCTCGTACAGAGGCATATTGACATATGTCTCGGCCCGGTGTAGCCGCAGCTCCGAACATAGTCTCATGGATCGAATCACCATATCGAAATGACAGCCGTGGTCTAGGTCTGTGCGCATCTGGAAGGTGGAGCATATCAGGAACGCCGTGATTTGCAGCAAGGGATCTTTGGACTTGCACAGCCGAATATGCCTGAGCGCGGTGCTATAAAAGCGCAGCGGGTCTATCAGCAGTTTCTTATCTTGCTGCTTGAACAAAATCGCGCTGATGGCGTACATGGAAAACAGCAGAAAGCTGTTGAACCGGTACGTCGAGTCGTCCATGTTGGAGGGGCGCACGTGCCGCTCCGCGTGCAGTTTGAGTAGAAAGTTCTTATCCAAAAATGGCACCCGTCCCTGCGCGTGCTCAAAGAGTTCCATCATTTTATCGCCCATAGCCGCGTCGGGGATTTCGGCGGGCCGGCTCTTCAGAAACTCTTCCAAATCATAGTCAGGCAGCAGCCCTAGTCCGTCCCGCACTGTGCTCTCATTGCCGTTGTCACTTCTATTCCAGAAAGTCTCCTGTAATAGCGAAGATACCACTGAGAAGCTCTGCGGTGGTGGCCCGTCGTCCGCGTTGAGAACGCTCACCGTACTAGACGCTGTGGATGGGTGATCCTTAGATCCGTCTGAAAGCGGAGATAACGAGGCCGGACGTTTAACATATTCCCCTCCGTATCGCTTGCTGAGCATGCTAATGTGCTCCTCGAGCTTCTGCACCTTTTGTTCCAGCAAAATGGTGTACTCGTCCTTCACCGGAACGTGCTGAATGTACTTTTCAGGTTGCACGCATGTGACGTTTGCTTTCAGGCAGTTTGTGCATGTCGGTAGTCGGTGGTCGCACTATGTTAGTTTGATATCAAGAGCAGCGTGTCAAGCACAGAGATAGTGACGTCACGCGTATTGAAACTAGCCCTGTCCATCACTATTGAAGGGATACCATGTACTGTTCTTGGCATCATGTACATCTTCCCTTCTGTCCCACAGCACTTAAACTCCATGTCGAAATTTCACGAAATTTCAACCTTCAACCTCGCGACATCGCAACCAAAACTTATCCAGCAAGCCTCGGGCCTCAAACAGCTTTCTCCGCTACTCACTCTCTGCTTCCGTCTTTTGCACCTAAGTTAGCTCTATCCGCGTAACCAACGTGTGGTATACATGTCTTTGCACCCCGCGCATTATCAGATTCACGAGATCTCTATGAGATTTCATTTATCCGTCCGCAGGCAAACCTTGGAGCCATACCCTTCGGGTATCCGACGGTACTCACCTCTCACAGCTCGTCGCCCTGCTTTTCTTGTCCTTGTCCACCCTACTGTTCGTAGTGTCCACCTCCATGCTGTACACCATTTATTCCATTCAGCCCAACTCTGGCGGTACGAGTGATGGCGAATCTTGGCAACTTCAAAGGCCCACCCGCGAAAACCTAACCGAATCCAATTGGGACTTCAGGGTTAGGGCCTTCAATACGTGTAAAACCAGCCGCAACCGTTGCCAAGAAACGTTACCTGTGGGTGCGTCATTTAAACTTTTAGGACCCCGAGGTGGCCCTTGAAGAGGTTTTTCCCTCAGCGAGAGCTCAAGGCTGCTATAGCTCACAGGATATAAATACCTACGCCCCTAACCCTATATCAGACGGCGTTTGTACACGTAATGAACCCACCCCGCCGGGGTTCCGCTCGGATGTGTGCCGTATTGCCAAAGGCGTATTCAGCTATCGCAGTAAACCTGGTGCGGCTTTGGGCCGGATAATTTCCGGAATGCGCTCCTATATAAGCTACTACAATAACATGTTGGTGAAATCAGCTCTACACGGCTAGGGGCGCTGCCGAGAGCCAACCAACATACACGCGTACGCAGCTATGATGTCACAGATGGACCCTCCTGGCGGGTCTATGATGTCATGGACACGTGACTTTAGGGGTGGACTAATATTTTTTGAAAAGTTGACGTGCTATAGGAAACGCTAGGAATGAAGTCTAACAGTTAACTGGCTTGCTGAAGCGTCAAAGAGCTGTCCGTAGAGGATCTGCATCTGCAATCTCTGTTGATCGTGACGAAGCATGCAGGATGCGTTCAGTCGGCAGGGTTTTGTGCAGAGGCCACATGGAAGTTATTGGTAACTACTTACTGCTTCCAATACGCTGACTACAGTGACGTAAAATGTGTGCTGAGTGAGAACGCACCAGTGGAAAAAAATGGCCATCCGTATAACGTCACGCTCGGGACTCGAACCCGACGACCTTAGTTTGGTACAGTAAAAACGGATAATTGATTCACGTGATTTTATGGTCAACCAAGAACTCGAAGACGAGGTGGAGGCTATCAATGCAATCTATCCAGATGTGTTGGAGCCGAAGAGCACTGGCCTATTTGAGCTGAGGGTCCCAGAGACGAGGCTTCGGCTACAGATCTCGTTTCCGGGTGCGTATCCGGAGCAACAGCCGAGAGTTCTATCGGTGATAGAAGGCGGTAGTGTAGAGCTGGTGCAGAGCTTGCTAGACAATGTGTTTACGCCGGGGAGTGTCTGTTTGTTTGAGTTTATAGAGGCTGTTCGGGAGGTGTTGGGAGCGGAGGAGGAATCACCACAAGAGGAAGTCAGGCCTGATGTGAGAGTCGACGCCTTTGAAGGCTGGACACCTTCTGATTCGATTGTGGACCGGAAGTCAGAGTTCATTGGATGGGTCGCTGAAGTTCATTCAGTTCAGGAAGCGAGAGATCTGATTGCTAGGTTGAAGTTGGATAAGCGGATTTCGAGGGCGACACACAACATGACTGCATGGAGGATCAAGCTAGGAGGAAGCGCGAGCTCTCAAGACTGCGATGATGACGGGGAGACAGCTGCTGGTGGAAGGTTGCTGCACTTATTACAGGTGAGTTGACGAAGCGATGTGAGGATTATAGACGCTAATGTGATCTATGTGATGAATGTGTGAGAAGCATCAACGCGAGCGAGCTAACAAGATCACCGACTCGTGGAACGTTGTCGTATGTGTCTCGCGATGGTACGGCGGGATACACTTGGGCTCGGACCGGTTCAAGCATATCAACTCAGCCGCTAGGAATGCATTAGAGAAGGGTGGATTTCTGACCTCAACCAAAAAGAAGTAGCCGAGCTCAGCCTTGGAATCGCTGAGAGTTAGCGAACCCGTGGAGGGGAGACGGACATCAAGACATCTTGATTTGCAGCCTTAATAGATGCTGCCGCCAGTAGTCAGTCAGGCCATTCAGCGTTTATTAGCTGGCAACGACCAAGTAGACAATTGCGGCTGTTGGTGAAAATTTGAGAACAGTGGACTCAGATTATCGTTAGTGCTTATCGTTTCTTCTGCTTCTTCTTCTTTCCCTTATCCTGATTTGCCTTTCTCTTTTCCGAGACTTCAACATCACCATTGTTCTCCTCCTCCACGGCTGGCTCTTCAGGCTTGTTGAACCCACCCCAACTTCTCCTTCCCTCGGCTGCTCCATTTAGATCCGCATAGCCAACTGTTTTTGCTACCGCCACTGCCTTCTTTTGCTTGCCAGGCAGCGTCCACTTAGAAGCGTCTTCGATGGCGGCCTGTTTCTCTTCTTCCTGGGCGACTTCCTCCACCTTAGCCGCCTGCTTCATGAACTTCATGTTGAGCAGACGGCTCGACAGCTTCTTCGTCTCTGCCGCAGCGGGGGAGGTCTCGAGTCCCCCAATCGTTTTAACCGTCTTTTTGTTTGGCGTGGTCATGAGCGTAGCGAGCAGATGTGGTGTGGTCCCAAAAATATTTCGCGATAAATTTCACGATAAATTTATTTCGATAACCACACATGAGTATAGAATACAAGGTGAGTACACTAGGCTCTTGAAGAAATTGACTAACAAGCTCTCTACGTTACTGGGAACAGTATACAGACAGGGCAACCTACTGTTTACGCCTGACGGATCAAGCATTCTCAGTCCTGTGGGCAACAGAGTTAGCTGCTTTGATCTGGTCAACAACAAGTCCTTTACTTTTTCTTATGAACATGCCCGGAACATCTCGCGGATCGCCTTGAACCCCCAGGCTACGCTGCTCATGTCTGTCGATGAGACCGGCCGGGCCATCCTTGTCAACTTTGTCAGGCGCACAGTAATTCACCACTTCAACTTTAAGGAAAAAGTCAACGACATTAAGTTTTCCAGCGACGGCACACACTTCGCTGTGGCTCTCGGCAGACATGTTCAGGTCTGGAGGACACCGAATCAAGGAGAAGGCAAACAGTTTGCGCCGTTTGTCAGGCATAGAGTCTACACGGGCCACTACGCTGATGTGACTTCAATCACCTGGTCCAGCGACTCGCGATTCTTCCTTACTTCATCTAAGGACCTCACAGTCAAAGTCTACTCACTACACGCCGAGGACAGCGCCGCTGCGACCACGCTCTCGGGACACAGAGACACCGTCGTCTCGGCCTTCTTCAGCCAGGACCAGGAAAGCATATACACCGTCAGCAAGGACGGAGCCCTGTTCACGTGGAAGTACACAGACAAGGATGAGGATGAGAATCTGCGGTGGAGAGTTGTCAGCGAGAACTATTTCAAGCAGGACGCCAAACTGCGATGCGCCGCCTTTCACGCAAAGACAAACCTATTGGTTGTCGGCTTCTCGTCGGGAATTTTCGGCCTGTACGAGATGCCTGACTTCACCATGCTCCAGAGCCTGAGTATTTCCCAGAATGATGTCGATTTTGTCACCGTGAACGCCAGCGGAGAGTGGATTGCCTTCGGCGCTGCTAAGCTCGGCCAGCTGCTGGTCTGGGAGTGGCAGTCTGAGTCATATGTTCTCAAGCAGCAGGGCCACTTTGACGCCATGAACTCGCTTGTATATTCTCCCGACGGATCAAAGATTGTCACCGCCGCGGACGACGGTAAGATCAAGGTCTGGGACGCCGTCAGCGGCTTCTGTATCGTGACCTTCACAGAGCACACGTCTGGTGTTACTGGACTCCAGTTTTCACAGAAGGGAAATGTTCTGTTTTCGAGTTCCCTCGATGGATCCGTGCGAGCATGGGATTTGATTCGATACAGAAACTTTAGAACCTTCACCGCCGCCAATCGAGTCCAGTTCACTTGCGTCGCTATCGACCCCAGTGGAGAGATTGTGTGTGCCGGTTCGCTAGACGATTTCGACATCCATCTGTGGTCCGTTCAGAGCGCCCAGCTGCTGGACCGTCTCAGCGGCCACAGCGGCCCTGTCTCCCAGCTGTGCTTCGGCAATGAGGGCGGCGTGCTGGCTAGTGCCAGTTGGGACAAGACTGTGCGAATCTGGAGCATTTTCGGGCGTAGCACCAATGTCGAGCCTATCCAGCTTCAGAATGAAGTCCTGGCCCTCGCCATGCGTCCAGACTCCAAGGAGCTCTCTGTCTCCACCATGGACGGTCAAATCTCTATCTGGGACGTTGATAAGGGAAAGCAGATTCACAACATTGACGGCAGGGAAGACATTTCCGGCGGACGGCACTCCACAGACAGATTCACAGCCGAGAACGCCCAGCGATCAAAACACTTCACTTCGCTGTGCTACAGCTCAGACGGTCAGACCCTGCTGGCAGGTGGTAACAGTAAACACATTTGTCTCTACGATATTGCCAACGAGGTGCTCCTCAGAAAATTCACAGTCTCCAGAAACATGTCTTTGGAAGGAACCCAGGACGTTCTTAACAGCAAAAATATGACTAGCTTCGGGCCACTGGACCTTATAGACACCACTGGTGAGGCCTCTGACTTGGAGGATCGAGTCGACAACACTCTTCCCGGTGCGTCGCGTGGCGATGCCTCCGCCAGAAAGGTGCGACCTGCCATTAGAACAACCTGTTTGAGGTTCTCACCTACCGGTCGAAGCTTCGGCGCCGCGTCCACTGAAGGTCTGCTGGTCTACTCCATTGATGACGCTCTTATCTTTGATCCATTTGATTTGGACATTGATGTGACGATCGAGACTACACTGGAGAAGCTCAAGGAGAAGGAGTACCTGACGGCGTTGGTTATGGCTTTCCGACTCGGTGAACAGAAAATCATTCACCAAGTATACGAGTCAGTGCCACTGGGCGATGTTGAAATCATTGCTCGAGAGCTGCCTACCGTCTACCTGGACCGAATGCTCAAGTTTATCGCTTCTCTAGCACAGGAGACCATTCACATTGAGTATCATCTTCTGTGGATCAAAGCTCTGATCTCCGCTCACGGCCGAGCCATCATCGCCAACCGACGAGACTACGCCAGCTCGCTGAGAGGACTGCGAAAGTTCTTGGATACCCTTCAGAAGGACCTCAATCGACTCACGAGCTCCAACAGGTATATCGTGGACTTCCTTCTTGGCGGCGCCTCGCAAGAAGATGAGATGGAAGTTGACGAGGAGGACCCAGAAGATGGGCCATCTAACGAGGTCATTGTTGAGTCTGATGAATATGATGAGGACGACAATGAAGGCTGGGAGGGCCCAGAGGAGTCTCGAACCACCCTGAACGGCAAAAATGACAACAGCGACTCCGACGAGGAACTCGATGATGCTTAATTAATGTAAAATAGTGTAAATGTGATAGATGCATGATTAGTCCTTGTTGGGTGTTGCTGGTGCCTTCACATTGAATTCTTCTGCTCTCGTGGAATCTATCTTGATCTCAGTGGGTTCCATTTCAATTGATTCCGTTGTGATGGTTCCAATTTGTGTACCATCAATTTCCTCTTCTCCCTCACCATCCTTCTCTGCCGCCAATGCCTGGTACTTCTTTCTTGCCCTGCTCTTTTTCTTCCGAGCCTTATTCTGCTTGTATTTCCCCACAACCGCCGCTCTACTCTCGCCCTCTGGCGCTGTCAATTCCTCGACCTTCAGCGCCAGAATCTCACGAGCCCGGGACCGATTGTTCTCTCTTGATCTTGAGTACTGACACGATACCACAATACCGCTCGGCAAATGCTTCAGCTGGACTTTGCTATTGGTCTTGTTGATCTTCTGCCCTCCTTTGCCTCCACCCTTGATAAACACCTCTTCAATTTCGTCCTCATTGATCTTGGGCCGCGGCGGAAGCTTGCTTCTGCTCACATAGTTCAGCGAACTGGTGCCAAACAGCCTAGTCACCGTTAGGGTGGGCCCTGTTCTTATTAATGACCGGATCATGTGGAGCTGAGCGAGCTGAGCCGCACCCATCATGAAGGATCAACTTCTCGAGGCCCTGGCCAAAGCAGTGTACATATTTGAGCATGGCTACGGGACTATAAAGCCAGGAGACTCCGCTGAGTTTGCTGCATTTGTGCCAGCTACTCAGAGTCCTGACATCAGGGCCGAGCTTGGATCCGATGGACAGATCTGGGCCGCCGTACACAGGATAGCCGCCGCCGCTACACGACACGTTTCGCAAGACTTTACAAGCGCCAGGATACTGAATGCATTGGCCGTGCTGGCCAGGAACCTGTGCTGTACACAGGAGGGGACAGAGCTGGCCTATGAGAGTGGTGCTGTTGAGAGTTTGGTGGAGGTTTACACAAAGGTGTTGGAACTCCGGATTGTGGAGGGCTCTTGGGAAGACAGACTCGTTGGCAGTTTAACTCAGTGTATGGCTAACCTGCTACGGTCTCCGTGGAGTCTAATATCGAATAAGCTGAAGGAGACGTCAGAGAGGTGGGTACAAGACATTACGATTTCGACTAACTAGAAACATATGCCGAGTGATCGCTGATGGACAAACGTCCTGTGAAGCATTGCTAGTACTTCTGGCCAAAGAAGACTCGTCGTTTAAAGATGAACCCCGCCAGGTCTTTCTTCAACTGCTCACCCAGGCAGAGGTATGGTTTTCCTCAGAAAAGGACGACAGACTGTGTGGACTTTTAGTCAGAGTGTTTCGAACGTTGATCCCACGAGCTAAGGACCTTTTGTCACTGTACAAGAAGGAAGTGATCAACTCTGATCAGTACCTTTCCCTGCTGAAACTTTTTGACGCGGGGATTTCAGAGCCACAAGGACTCAACGGCCTAGCTACGGCACTTCACAGCGAATTCATAGACATTGGTGCTCGAGCTGCTCCGTTTATTGACAATGCAGACACTTGTCCAGAGTACTCTCAGCCAATTCAGGTTGAGATTTCCAATGTGTGGTGCAGCTTGATTGTGGTGCTGGACTCCCTATACACGCTTACAGGAGACGACGAAATTAAGAGTCAACTGATATCACAAGGCTTCGTCAAGGACCTGGTCGAGCTCCTGGGTCGAGCTCAGAAGTCTCTGCCTACGCGCTCCAAGCTTGCCGACATTGACAAGGCGGACCTCGAAGAACAGCGGGACCAGGACTTTCCTCTGATCAAAGGTAAAATCATTTCCATCCTGGGCATTCTGGTGCAGGAAAATTTTGAGGTTCAAGAGGAAATTCGAAAACTACAGGGCCTAGAGCTGGTCTTGTCCAACTGCATCATCGATCTCAACAATCCATACATCAAAGAGCAGTCGATTGTGTGCCTACGATATCTGTTAAATGGCAACGAGGAAAACCAAAAATTTGTGTCCAAACTAGAGGCGAAGGAGACCGTCACAGAGGGCGCACTTCACCAGGCCGGCTACGAGACACAGATTGTCAACGGAAAAGTGGCCCTCAAGAAATCCCAATAAGTTAATGTCATGACTATAAATACATTAGACATCGCATACGCAATTGTCACAGTGACCCTGTCGACAGTCTGTGCCTGGCATCTGCTCTACTGGCGCATGCTCAGCCTCGTCCTGAAGCTGCTTTCTTCTAATGGTCCTGGTTTGCTTCCACAGGTACGCCACAAAGATGCCTCCGACAACGGTATTGGCAATAGCGAAAATACTATTGACCAGCAAAAACCCGAGTCTCTCAATGTAGATGATTGAGAAGCTGGCCAGGCCAGACACAAATAGCGATGACCCGTATAGAGTTGAAAATGTAGCGAATCCAAACACCTTGACGCAGTAGTCAGATACCGCGGTGTAGTAGAATGGCCGGAACACCACCAGCAAAATCACCCGAATGTATCCCGCCGATTCTGCGCCAAAAACTCCCAGCAACGAGAAGGTGCACGAGGCGATTAGTACGCTCAGAATTGTCAGAGCGGTGGGAACGTTGTCCAGCACTGCACCGATGAATGGAACAGTCATGAGGCCACCAACTGGCAGCGCGACGCTGAAATAGTCGACAATCTGTGCCGCCTTTTCCGGCCCCACAAAAGCTGTGTACTGGGTATCTATCGTGGCGATGAAGTGGTTGATAATGAGGGACTGCACGGCGGTGAACAGTGCAATCAACCAGAACCATGGGGTGTGGATCTGCTGTCCCGCGCTCAAATGGTGCAGCGCTCCCCACACTCCCGAGGACTCGCTAACGTCTCTAAGCACCGGCTCCCTATAGTCAGCAATTCCCACGCCATCTTCATTGACATCCTCAATCAGAGGCGATTCCTCAGTGACCAAACCTTTGATGACCTCGCCGGTGGAATAGGAGTCTCGAGGGATGATTTGCCCTAGAAAGATGAACAAGGGCACAAAGAGGTAGAACTTGAAGAACTGTTTGAGGGGAATGTTATCGTCAGTCCGCAAGTAAGCATCCCTGTAGCCGGTAAAAACACCAGTAGAAATGTCACTGGCGGCCATCAGCACCGCTAGAACCTTGCCGGAGTGTCTTGAGAATGTTCGAGACAGCTGCAGCGTACTGATAAACACAAACGGGCTGCCAATTCCTAGGAACGTGTAGCCAACCGCATAGCCGTCTATCCACACGCCCAGGAACGATGGAAGCACGTCCGCGAACATCATTAACAGAGAACCTCCAGCGAGGAATAGCGATCCAATGACTCCACACAGCCTGGGGCCCGTGGTGTCCAGTAGCTTGGACACAAACAAAGCAGACAAGTTCGTGGCCACCACGGCGTACACAAACATTGAAGTTAGCTTGGTCTCTTGCCTGGAGCATGTAATGTCGTAGTAAACCTGTTCCTCTGTGCAAAATCCATTGTAAACGCCTTCGCTAATCAAAATCTGCTTCAGAGGGGCAAAACCGTAGATAGGCGCCGCAGCCAGTGCACACCAGACAACTGAGCACGCCAGCTGGGCCACGCGTATAAAGTTTGAAGGCATGCTGTTCCAGGGCCGGGGGATCGTTCTCTATATTGCTGGCTGGTCACCTGTGTTGCTAATTATTCGCGCGGCGCGATTTTTGAGGTGCGTCAAGTGGAGAGTGAAGCGTGGAGAAGCGATTGGGACGTCCAAAAGAGACAAAGATGAGATGGGTTTGAGATCTGACTCAGTCACGTGGCTCTGGTGGGTTCGAGGCGCGACGAATTAAAGGTTACAGAAAGAGGTGGGACAAGATATGATACTTTAATATGTAAGTATTTTGATCGTCGAGTGTGCATTATCTATGTTTTACGTGGCCATGAAGCAGTCATGTCATGGCAATATGAGTTATCCTAAAGATCGTAAAGATGGACTGATCAGTAGCGGACAAAGCACTCGCACTCGCTTCGCTCATGCTCGTGGTTTATCGCGTTCTGATGATACCAGCGGCAACCAGCAGGTTCACCTTTCTTCGCACCTCTGGGTTCTTCATGTGATCATTCAGAGCGGCAGGGTTGCCCTGGGCCTGCTGGAGAATGGAGTTCATGATTGGATCCTGCAGGATCTCGACGATTTCTGGGTCCTTGCTTGCTCGGTCCAGGGTTTCCTCTCGGCTCTCGCCCTCCTGAGACTGGAATCGGCCTGTGATAGCCTTCTGAAACAGCTCCTCAATCTCCCGGCTGTGCTTGTTCTCCTTGTCAACGCCTCGAGCCAGTTCCAGAGTGTCCAGACATTTTCTGTACTCTCGCATCACCAGGTAGGCAGTGGCCTTTCTGGTGTAGGCCTTGAAGAAGCTTGGGTCCTTCTCAATGGCAGAGTCGCAGTCCTTGATAACTTCTGGGTATGACAGCAGCTTAAGCAGAGCAGCGGCTCGGTTGGCGTAACCTCGTGGGTCCTGTGGAGCTCGCTTGACAGCCTCAGTGTAGTCCTTCACGGCGCCTGGCCAGTCTCCGGCCTTAAACTTCTGGTTTCCGGCCTCTCGAGCCTCCTCAGCCTTGACCGGGTCAATGTATGAATCCTCTTCCCGCTTCTTGAGATCTCTCTCAGCTTGTCGCAACTTACTCAGGGTGTCTGGGGTTCGGTGCTCGGTGAGTGACTTGTCAAAGTACTCAACAGCGCTCTTGAGGTCGTCCTTCTTCAGGTAGCAGTTGCCGATTCGGCTGAATGCCTTGGCGACAATCTTGTAGTCAGCCCGGGTCTCTCGTCCCTTCTCAATAGACTCCTTGCAGGTGGCGATGGCCTGGTCGTAATCGCCCTTCTCGTACTCAGCGGCAGCTCGGTTGTTGAGATAGGTAATATCCTGGTGCAGCTCGAAGGCAGCGTTGTAGTGCTCGATTGCCTCGTCGAACTTTCGCTGTTTGTACAAAGCGTTACCCTTGGCCTTCTCTTCGGCGGCCTTCTTCTGGTCGTCGTCCTCTGGAGTGGGCTCGGGAGCAGCTGTGGGTGCCGAGGTTGGCTCGGCCTTTGGCGTAGGGGCCGGCTTGGAGACTGGCTCCGAATCGGGCATCTCCTCATCACCGTCACCGTCTTTGCCATCCTTGCCCAGTCCCTGGAAGTCAATTCCCAGCATAACAGACATGGCCTCCATCATTCGCGGGTCTGGCTGGCCGCCGCTCAGGGCAGCCATGGGGTTGCTCTGAAGCTCGCCCAGCTTTCTGACAAACTCTGGGTCCTTGAGGTACTCTCGTGTCTTTGGGTTGGCCTGCAGCTTGGCCAGGGTCTGTGGGTCGGAGAACAGGGATCCAGGTCCGTCGTTTGGCGGGTTGGATCGAGCCTTCTGGACGCTATCCAGACCAGACTTGGCCTGTGCGTTAGCTGGATCCAGCTTCAGGGCCTCGCCATAAGCAGCTTCAGCCTCGTCGTACTGGCCCATACCGTGGTGGGCAGCACCTAGTCGGCTGTAGCCCTTGGACCAGTCTGGCTTGATCTGGACACACTCCTTAGCATCGTCCAGGGCCTCGTGGAACCTCTTCATGGCGGCATAACTGCCTGATCGGTTTGAGTACAGAATGTGATTAGGGGCCTCAGAGGCCTTGATGGCACTGCTGAACAAGTCAACGGCCCGGCCGTAGTCCTTGGCGGCGAACGCAGCGTTTCCCTCGGCTTTGAATTTGTCGGCTTCAGACATGGTTGTGGGTGGGAGCTGGGGCTGGCGAGCTTAATATTATTGTGAAGTGAATTTTCTAGAAGGTTCGCGTGGGTGACCGCGTGCGAAATGAAAGAGCACGCCAAAGCGAGAAATACGCCATAGTTTTTAAAGATAGTGCTAAATCAATTTGTGAGAGTAGTCCTCATAAATCAGACATGAAATAGTTGGACTTGGTTGAATTGTACAGTCGAAGCTGTCTGAAGCTGATCAAACTATCGAACCAGGCCAAAACAACTGTGAATCTCAATAAAACCATAAACACCCCCGCATTGACGAACAAACAGGTGGAGGCATCCGACCAATTGCCTTGTGTGAAGTTTGTCAGTTTAGGCAAGGGCGTATGAGCAGGACGCGACACGTCCACGACGCGCTTTTTCGCGTTTTACGCTCCTCGCTACAACACGCGCTGAACTTTGACTATTCATTTACCAGATTACACAATGTCCTTCGACCAGGCGCGAATATACTCCGCGAGCGTTTTGCCCGGCGAGGTGCCAACGGATGCATCACTCTCTGAGGCCAAGAAGGGGTTTCTGATGTTCATTCTTGAATTTTTCATCGACAACAGTTACATATACCGAGACCTGCTGCGGGAGAACATTTTAGTCAAGAATTACTCCCTCACAGTAGACGTCAGCCACATTTTGAGTTTCAATGAAGACCTCGGCCAGCGACTAGCAGAGGAGCCCTCTGAGATGTTGCCCATCTTTGAATCGGCCGCCAAAGACGCCGCTAAGCGAATCGTCTACCCAGAAGACGCCAACGAAGTTAACGATCTCTCCATGTGTCAGATCATTCTCAAGTCTAACGCGAGTTTGACCATGATTCGAGAATTAAACGCCCGACACATCTCCAAGCTGGTGCGTATCCCAGGAATCGTCATTGGAGCCTCCACGCTCTCTTCAAAGGCCAAGATGCTGCAGCTGATTTGCAAGTCCTGTCGACACACTTACCGAATAGACGTTGCCGGCGGCTTCTCAGGTCTGAGTTTGCCTACAAAGTGCCTGGCCCAGAAGCGAACAGATGAGAAACAGGATTGTGGTCCAGCTCCCTACGTTATCGCCCACGACAAGTCTGAGTTCCTGGACCAGCAGGTGCTCAAGCTCCAAGAAGCTCCCGATATGGTCCCGGTCGGAGAAATGCCGCGACACATTCTGCTCTCTGCAGACCGATACCTCACAAACAAGGTTATTCCCGGCACGCGATGCACCATTGTCGGTATTTATTCTATTTATCAAAACAAAGTCAAGGGACAGGACGCCGTTGCCATTCGAAATCCCTACGTGCGGGTGGTTGGCATCAAGGCAGACATGGACCACGATAAGCAGAACCTTGTCTTTTCAGAACAGGAGGAAGAGGAATTTTTGGAAATGTCACGACAACCTGATTTGTATGAGAAGTTTGCCAAAAGTATCGCGCCTTCTATTTACGGAAACGATGACGTCAAGAAAGCCATCGCCTGTCTATTGATGGGTGGCTCAAAGAAGATTCTGCCCGACGGCATGAGGCTACGAGGTGACATCAACGTTCTCATGCTTGGTGATCCAGGTACCGCCAAGTCACAGCTGCTGAAGTTTGTCGAGAAGGTCTCGCCAATCTCCATCTACACGTCCGGTAAAGGTTCGTCTGCCGCTGGTCTGACGGCCAGTGTGCAGCGAGACACCCAGTCGCGAGAGTTCTACCTCGAGGGAGGTGCTATGGTCCTGGCCGATGGTGGCGTTGTCTGTATCGATGAGTTTGACAAGATGCGAGACGAGGACCGAGTGGCTATTCACGAAGCCATGGAGCAGCAGACCATTTCCATCGCCAAGGCTGGTATTACGACAATCCTCAACTCGCGAACCAGTGTGCTAGCCGCTGCCAACCCAATTTTCGGACGATACGACGACATGAAGAGCCCAGGAGAGAACATTGATTTCCAGACCACCATTTTGTCGCGATTCGACATGATATTCATCATCAAGGACAGCCACGAAGAAGGTCGAGACAAAAGCATCGCCGAGCACGTCTTGAAAATCCACACTAACCGATCTAACGCCATGGCTGCCAGCGAGGCTGCAGTAGATATACCCCTGGACAAAATGAAGCGATACATCACCTACTGTCGGGCCAAGTGTGCGCCGCGGCTCTCGCCCGAAGCCTCAGAGCGTCTGGCCAGTTACTTTGTCGAGATTCGACGAAACCTGCACAGAAAGGAAGTCAATGCAAACGAGCGTTCTTCCATCCCTATTACTGTTCGTCAGCTAGAAGCCATTATCCGAATCACAGAGTCACTCGCAAAGCTCCATCTGTCGCCGGTGGCCACTGCTACTCACGTTGAAGAGGCCTTCAGACTGTTTACTGCCTCTACTATGAACGCTGTGGAACAGGAGGGTGGTGACCGGGCCTCCATGAAGGAGGTGAACCAACTAGAGGAAAAGATCTTGGCGCGACTGCCAATGGGCTGGACGGCCACCTACCAGAAACTTCTCAAAGAGTTTGTCACTTTTGGAGACTATCAGAAGCATGTGCTCGACAAGGCGCTGATGGTACTGGAAAGGAGAGAGACTATTCAGTTCCGGTTCCAGAGGGCGAGTATTTATAGGTCGGGTGTCTAATCACCAAGCCATTCATCAAGTTGCATGCTTATTTACAATCGTGTTAATATGTACAAAATATCAGTAGAAGTTATATTTTAGTCCAAAGACTCCACCTTCAGCTCGTTACCCTTCCAATCGTAGTTATTCAGCTCCTTGATGGCCCGCTGGGCGTCTTCAGCAGTATCGAAAATAACCTTTCCAACTGCCTTGCCAGGGCTGGAGGGATCCTGTTTGTTGTAGCTGTGCTTCACCTCTGCTCTGATAACATCACCAGAAGATCTACACAGATCTTTCAGGTCCTGCCAAGAAGCATCGTGAGGAAGGTTGCTGACGACGACAACAGTGCCTGAGAGATACTTCATCTTTGGCTCTTGTCTAGATCGCGGTCCCAGCTTATCTTCGACAACGGACATTTCTCGTCCCATAAACTTCTGTCCGCTGAGCTGGAAAGCCTTCTCAGCGCCTTCGACATCGTCAAACTCCACAACAGCCATTCCAAGGGCTTTACCGTTCTTGGAGAACATGTCAACAAATCTGACTTTACCGCCTGTGTTAGTGTCCAGCCATGTTCAAGAACTTTTTGTCTTGATAAGTCTAGTTCGCAATTTCTCCCTGTACTTACACTGCCCCATGTAATCCTTCACGTCGCTCCACTGAGCATCATACGCAACATTCTTCAGTGTGACTCGTGTTGGATAGGCACGCAGCACTGTGCTCGACACGCTAAAACTCCTGGTAAATATCTGTCGCAGCATTGTCACTCCGCCAAACGCATGTCGTTATTTCTGTGAGATATAAAAATTCAGTCACGTGACAGTTGGGAGTTCATAGTTGGAAAATCAATCGAAAATTCAAATCACGAAAACCACACCACATCATGTCAAGAACGCGTGAAGCAGAACGACACAGCAAAAAGCCCACGGACCGCAACATCCCAGACAAGCTTGTCGACCTGATACCCGAGGCGCAGTTGTACCGGGATCTGCAAGATGTTGAGAAGAAGCTAGACTCCACAATAAGCCGAAAGAGGCTCGACCTGCAAGACACGTTTGCCAAAAGCATAAAGAAGACCGAAGTTCTACGTGTTTTTGTTTCCAATACGGCCGAGGATCAGCCCTGGCAAACGGCTACAAACATCGACGAGACCACTTTTGACTTCAACACCGAGTCCAATGGCTCCTGGAACCTGAGGATTGAAGGACGGCTACTAGACGACTTACCCGCCAATGACCCCAAGCGGCGTCGGTTCAGCACTTTCTTCACCAGCATCATTGTCGAGCTCGAGAACGATGACATTGGTGATCTTGGGGACACAAATATCATTGAATGGCACGAGCCAGCGGCCAACGCAGGCCAGAATGTGGAGTTCGACGCGTTGGATATTCGGCGAAAGGGCGATAGAAACATCAACTGTAAGGTCACAATGCAACTCAAGGAGTATCCCAACAAGTTCAAACTGTCGCCGCTGTTGTCGAAGCTGTTGGTGATCAACGAGGACTCTATGGCAAATGTGGTTGTCGCGCTGTGGCAGTACATCAAGTTCCACAAATTGCAAGATATCGAGGAGAAGCGACTCATTAAATGTGACCAGGGCCTGAAGGAGGTCTTTGGCTGCGACACGATATTCTTCCCACAGATTAAGGATCTCATCGCTCAGCACCTCTTGCCGCGTGATCCTATCCAGCTGGACTACACTATTCGCGTTGACCGAGAGTCCACGCTAGGAGAGGTGGCCTTCGATGTAGAGGTCGAGGTAGATGACCCAATAAGGGAAAAGATGGCGGAGTTGCTCGAGAGCTGGTACTTGAACCAGGGTGCGCTCGCCGAGATTGATGATAAGATTGCGCTCATGGTGGAGGCTCTCAACACGTCGCGACTCAAGAAGGAGTTCTTCACCGAGCTGGCTAAGGATCCATCAGACTTTATTCAGAAATGGGCCACTTCCCAGAGCAGGGACTTGGCAATTATCACCAGCGACAAGGCTTTCAACGAGGAGCAAGTGCGAAGGTCGGCGTTCTACACGGACGAGCTCTTGGATCAGACTATTCACTATTTCCTGAACACCAACCGTTAGCCCACGCCGCTACCCTGGCACCGGGAGGCGATAATCTCTGTTCAGGCATACTAATCGTCGCGCCGCGACACTATCTATTGACACGTCTATTTAAAAGTCGTCTAGGCGATATACTAGAACTATCCATGTGAATTGTGAAGCTGTAGTCCCAGTGGCCGATACCGGATCGCGGTCGCTTTGCTGCAGACGCACGTGATATGTGCGGCTCATAATGAGTCAAAACGAATATGGACCAAGTATCTTGACACACAACCACACAATGAGTTTTGAATACATTTCCACGCGTTCACAGGAGGAGAAGTACCTGAACTTCGAGGAGGCTGTTATCCAGGGCCTGGCTGAGGACGGTGGTCTGTACGTCCCCCGAGAAATCCCCAAGCTGTCTGCCGAGACGATACAATCGTGGAAGGACTACTCATTCAATGAGCTGGCGTTTGAGATCCTGTCTCTGTATATTCCCACTGACGTCATTCCTGCCGAGGACCTGAAAACGCTTGTCAAGAAATCATACTCCACCTTCAGATCACAGGATGTCACGCCGGTGGTCCCCTTGAACAAGGATCTGAACCTATACCTGCTTGAGTTGTTCCATGGCCCAACATATGCCTTCAAGGACGTTGCGCTGCAGTTTGTTGGCAACCTGTTTGAATACTTTTTGATCCGAAACAACGCTGGAAAGGCCGAGGACGCTGCCGACAGGGACATCATCACCGTTGTCGGAGCCACCTCAGGCGATACCGGATCCGCCGCCATCTACGGTCTAAGAAACAAGAAGGACGTCTCGGTGTTTATCCTATATCCTACGGGACGAGTATCTCCTATTCAGGAGAAGCAAATGACCACGGTGCTGGACGCCAACGTGCACACAATCTCTGTCAATGGAACCTTCGATGACTGTCAGGACCTGGTCAAGCAGGTCTTTGCTGACCAGGCCTTCAATGACAAATACCACATTGGCGCCGTTAACTCTATTAACTGGTCGCGAATCCTCGCCCAGATCACTTACTACTACTACTCCTACTTCCAGCTCGCCAAGACTGTCGCAGCCAACCCTAAGGTCAAGTACGTCGTGCCCACCGGAAACTTTGGCGATATCTTGGCTGGTTTCTACGCTAAGAGAATGGGTCTGCCTATCGAGGAGCTCGTCATTGCTACTAACGCCAACGATATCCTCTACCGATTCTTCCAGTCCGGATCTTACTCCAAGAGCGCCGACGGTGCCGCCCCAGAAGTCCACGCTACGCTGTCTCCTGCCATGGACATTCTTGTCTCCAGTAACTTTGAGCGATTCTTGTGGTACATCGCAAAGGAGGGTAACGCCGGAAAGTCCACCGAGGCTGGTAAGATCGTGGCTGGCTGGATGGCCGAGCTCAAGACCAAGGGCTCATTTACTCTGCCCGCTGACCTGCTGAAGGCTGCTCGAGCTGAATTCACTAGTGAGCGAGCTAGCGATGAGCAGACCGTCGAGACCATCAAGAAGGTCTACAAGGATATTACACCTTCCTACGTTCTGGATCCACACTCGGCTGTTGCCGTGTCGGCTGCTCTAGGACGAACCCCAAGTGACTCTATCCTGGTTGCCTTGTCAACCGCTCACCCAGCCAAGTTTGCTGACGCTGTGAACCAGGCTTTGAGTGGCGAACAGAGCTACTCCTTCGAGAACGATGTTTTGCCAGAAGAGTTCAAGGTCATGATTGGACTTCCGAGCAAGAATTTGTCCGCTGACAAGGCTGAGCTGGAAGTGATCAAGAAGATCATTGTTGAGGAGCTCGCTAAGCAGTAGAGGCGTCTAGACACGACGAGGCATAAAAACATACAGTCTACGCAGCAGTAAACGATACAGATAAATAATTACTTTACTCTTGACTGTCTACTTTTCCTCTTTGATCCTGTCCAGGTCCTGTGCCAGTGGAGCGACGGTGTTGGCAGCGCGCTCCAGCACATGCGAGACTCGCTGCTTGAGGGCAGCAGAGTTGCAGTCAACCTTGAGGTCTTCAAATGTAATTGTCGCTTCCATCTTGTCAATTTTGATTGTAGCGCTCTTCTTGTCTTCTGAAGGAACGTAGCAGTCACCAAACTGGGCTCGAAGAAGTGCCTCTATTCGTTCAACTCGGTTAATGTCGTGCGAGTGGTTACCGGAGCAGCCGCAGCTCTTTGAAGAGAGCTTAACGGATGCCGGGGACGAGTCCACCGATAGCAGCACCGCCAGCACAGAGTCAGCAATGGCGTCGTTCATGACGTTGCCCACCCACTCTATTGTCGTCTGGTTGCCGCTGTGCGTCACCATCACAGCGTCCATCACATTGTATTGAGCAGAGTTCTGATCCTCGTCGACAATCTCCACAGTGCCAAACATTTGTTCGAGGTGATATCTGATAAGCTCCGGCCCTGCGTCGATGATAACCGTTTGTCGTTCAGTAACGACAGAAGTTGTCAGGCCAGAGTAATCTCGCAGGTCCGATACATGCAGCAGGTTCAGCCTAAAGTCACGCTCAACTAGAACGCCGGAAATAATTTGGCCCTCGTGGGGAGGTTTGCTAGAGAGCTCACCCATGACTCGGGCAATCTTTGTGCTTTTGAATGCTAGCTCAACCTCGTAACAGTTCTTTGGGTTGTAGATTTTGACTTCATTCTCCGTGCCCTTTCGAGTCGAGTATTTACTGAGCAGCGCACTCTTCAGTCGGCCCATGTTGTTTTGTTCTCCGTGCACAAGAATGATGTGTTTAGCGTTCACCAGGTCAATGAACTCCGCGTTCTGCTTGTAGTCTACATGGGCTGCGAATGACAACTCTTCCACAGACAGTCGTCGCGGAACCTTGACGTCTGGATTGCTCATGGAGGGGAAATCCAGCGGTTCGTTCAATATCTGTTTGGCCATGGTTCCCTCCACGGAGTAACCAGTCACGATCAGAGCATTCTTGGAGTCCGGCGCCCACTTCTCCAGCAGCTGACGAGAGACACCATTCTGCAACATACCGGGACTGGCAATCATGACACAAGGCCCGACATCGTCGAATCTATCCAAACTTCGTATACTCTTAATGTGCTTGAACATGAATGGGTTCGTCCTGTCGTCCCTGTGCTTCTTTTTGATGTTGTCGTTCATCATGTTGATGTATGTTTGGTAGACGGCCATGCATCTTCGCGCTAGAGACGAAGCGTAGTAAATGTTGACGCCTTCTAGTTCGGGATGGGACTCCCAGTATTCGTCTAGAATCAGAAGGATCTCCTGTGCTCGGCCAAGCGCAAACACAGGCAGGAGACACCTTCCACCTTTGTCGATTGTGGAGTGAATCAGTGAAGTAAGTCTTGCCTCCTTCTCTGTTCGCTCTTGGTGGATACCAATACCATATGTCGACTCTGTGATGAGGATATCAGGCCTCTGGGCGGGAACTTCAGCCTGGTTCAAATGTCTATCCTCTTCCCGAGAGTAATCACCTGTAAACAAAACCTTGAGCCCTCCAATCTCGATGAAAAACATGGCGGCACCCAGAACGTGTCCAGCGTGGTACGCAGTGAACTTGATACCCTCGACCTCCATCGTCGAGTGGTAGTCAATAGTTTCTATTCGGTCAAACGAGGCATTGAGGTCTTCTTCGGTATACAGCTGGCTGGAATCGTCTGGGGCATTGCTGACTTTGACGAAATCACCCAACAGCCACCGGTAAATAGCCTTGGTCGGGTGTGTCATGAAGACCCGGCCACTGAAGTTGGTTTTCTGCATGACATAGGGCAGTGACGCAGCGTGGTCCAAGTGAAAGTGAGATATCAGGAGAATATCGACCGTGGAGAGATCGTATTCATCGTAGAACGGTAAACTCGCAAGACCGGAGTAAGCTGGGTGGACACCAGCGTCGAGCTTGTTAGTATAGGAGGTAGAATGACTAGGAGCACAGAGTTTGCTTCAATGTCATGATCAATTGATCACAATACACTGAACACGTGGGCTTTAAAGCCCGCAGCTAATTGTGTACTCACCATGATGGTCTTGCCCTTGTAGCTGAAGATGTGGCAACTTCGTCCGACTTCATTTCCACCACCCAAAGCCACAAACGAAAAGAGATCCGACTCGTTGATCTATGTTAGAACCCTTCTCGGGGTAGGAACCTACCGGCTCAGCGTCCTGCGGCCGTTTCGACATGTTGATGAAATTTCGCGTCGCCCACCAAGGCGATAAGACACCACCTTGCGATGGCGCGACTATGAGGCAAATCTGATTTGAACAAAGTTCGATATCCTAGGCTTTGAATTCCACCACAACCGCAGAAGGCTATGGATACCAACTCGTCTGGGCTCCTGCCGAGCGGACAGCTTTAAATTGCATAATTTAGCGGCGACAGCTGTGGCGCGAACGAGCTATACTCGAGGGCTCTTCTTGCCGAGCACTGCACAGTTACGTGGTCTTTGTCAACACGTCCATTGGTATGCTTGAGATGACCTTCTCGCTGTCACCTGATACTATCTTGAAGCTCGCGCTCAGAGCATTTCGTTATTGGTTTTCCGGAGCCAAGTCTCCGCGATCGAAGCAGTCCTTGTCAATGTCAGCGGTATAATCTCCCAGTGGCAATCTCGTCTAATTAGACTCTAATTTGGCTCTACGTCACAAGGGCAGCCCTCTATATATACTCGCCTGCCCCAAATGAAGTCAGCAACATGAAGTGGACACTCCTTACGCTCGTTGGAGCCGCCCTCGCGCAAGTGCCCGAGGGTGTTCTCGTCGCTGACGTTGTGAAACAGTCGGCTTACGGCCAAAACGGCCATCCACTCCTTAGCCGCCGGGACGATACCGTCTACAGTACTCTCACGAACCTCGTTGACTATTACTCAATGAATATCTCCATTGGAACACCGCCGCAGCTTCTTCAGGTGTTGGTGGACACTGGCTCTAGCGACCTCTGGGTTTGGGCAGCTGACACTTCGGCCGGAAAGAAGAAGCACAAGAGCGACGACGACGGCGATGACATGATTCTTGCCACACAGGATTCGCTGTCCTACGACCGAGACGCGTCGTCCACATGGCATCCGAACAAGACTGACTTTAGTATTCAGTACGTTTCCGGCGCCGCTAAGGGCGAGTGGGGCACTGAGACTGTCTACATCAACGATGCAAAGCTGAAGAAGCAGTCTTTTGCCGTCGTGACTGACGGTGATTCTCTTGACGGAGTGCCTGGTATCCTGGGTGTGGGCTTGAGAACCGCCGAGTCTACCCAGCGAGGCTTTTTTGGCAGAGGTCGATACGACAACGTGCCTACTAGCTTGTACCGGAAGGGAATCATCAAGAGCCCCACGTTTTCACTGTTTTTGTCCAACGTCAGCGCCACTAATGGCTCAATTCTCTTTGGTGGCATTGACAATTCGCGGTACAAGGGCCAGTTGTACCTGATGAAGAGAACCAGTCGAGTTTCCTATGAGATCAAGGTTGACAAGGTTTCTGTTGATGACTACACCTCTGATTCATTCTACGCTGTCCTTGACAGTGGTACCTCGCTCGGTTTGCTTCCGGACAATATGCTCAAGTCCATGGCCGACAAGCTCAACTTGAACTACGATAACAAGCACAAGTACTATTACGTCGACGCTTCCAAGCCAGTTCCCGACTTGGACGTCAAGTTTGACCTCTCTGGCGTCAACTACAAGGTCAAGCTTGCTGACCTTGTTGTGCCCTCTGAGAGCCTGGGCGACCCGTTCAAGGCCGGTCAGCAGGTTTTCGGTTTCATGTCCTCGCGAACCGGTGACAATTACGTCATTTTTGGTGATACCTTTTTGCGAAACTTTTACGTTGTCTACGACTCAGAAAACACCCAGATTGGCATGGCCAGGGCTAACTTTGACGGCGGTGCGGCTGACATACAGGCTATCACTGACGGAGATATTCCCAACGCCAAAAAGAGCCCCAAGTTTGACAGAACACCGCTGCAAGATGTCGAGTCGGACTTGGGCCGAGCGATTAACGGTGTCATGGGTGGTTTGCTGGGTTCTGGGGGCAACTAAGCAAGAGCGTGCATTCAGGCTATCTGATGAAGCAAGCTTACGTACTGAAATAATAGTAATTTGAGAGTAATTGATAACAGTTTGATTGCGCGCCAGAATCTTCCTGTTTGGGACGACGACCACCGCGTACGTAGCTTTACTCGATTATCCCATCTGCTTTCCTTGTCACTAGATCGATCAGGACCTTTGCTTGTATCCCTTCTGTATGCCGCGGGCACTCGAGTTCGCAAATTAAGCGCGTCGCCTCGTGAAACCTAGCAATTGTTATCAGCCGAAGCTGTGAATGCATTCTATCTATACCGTTATATCGTGAGGTTGTCTGACTTACTCCAAAATAGTGTAAGCCTCGTATGGTCGTAGCGTGACCTTGGCGTCAGCCTTGGAGTCGGCGTAGTTGCTGACAATGACCTGAGCGCCCTCCTTGATATCCAGAGGAATGGAGTACTCGGTTGGCTGGTTCAGGAAATTGAGCACAGTGATGGCCCGCTTACCGTCGGCGGCCTCTCGCACGTACGCCAGAACCTCCTCGCTCTCAACCGAGAGCTGGTAGAACTTGCCGTAGGTAAACACCTGTGGGTACTGCTTTCGCAATTTGATGAGCTTCTGGTAGTGGTAGAAGACACTGTTGGAGTCAGCCAGGGCCTTCTCGCAGTTCCAGTCCTTGAACTCTGGGTTAACCTTGATCCAGGGCTCCGCGCCCTCGTTCCAGCCGCCGTTGACCTTGTCAGTCCACTGCACTGGGGTTCGAGAGTTGTCTCGGCCGGCTCGGATAGACTGTCGCAGTCGAGCAACCTTCTCCTCCTCCGTCGGGTTGGTCTTGAGGAACAAGTTCCACTCGTTGAAGAACCACACGTCACGCATGTCCTCGAACGGAGTGTCCTCCGGCAGATTACCCGAGGCAAACTCCTGGCCCTGGTAAATGTATGGGGTTCCGGACTGGAACAGCTGGAACAGACCCAGCAGCTTGGAGATGAGCACTCGAGAGGCATCGTCTCGGTCGTGTGGGAAGAATCGAGCCATGGACCGTGGCTGATCGTGGTTCTCCAGGAAGGGAGCGTACCAGCCGCCGCCCTCAATCAGTGGAGCCTGGTATCGTTCCAGGATGGACTTGATCTTGGCCAGCTGGTTCTTGGTCCATTCTCGCTGAGTCTGCTCCTCAGCGTCCTTTGGAGTTCCCAGTCGGTGCATATCGAACTGGAAGATCATTCGGAACTCGTCCCGGTCATCGCCCACAACGTCCAGAATTCCCTCCACGTCGCTCATCTGGCCGGTCTCGCCGACGGTGATGGCGTCGTGCTCGGTAAAGATTTTGCCCATCTCGTTGAAGAACTCGTGCATTCGCGGGCCGTTGGCGCAAAGCTGGAAAGCGCCATACTGGAACTCTCGGTTAGGGTCCGTCACTGGTAGGTCGGCAAGCACTGGAGGCTTGCTAACCAGATCAACAGCGTCTAGTCGGAAACCGTCAACTCCTCTGTTCAGCCAGTATTTGATGACATCCTCCTTAATGGCTTCCCGCACCTCTGGGTTCTCCCAGTTCAAGTCAGGCTGCTGGATGGCAAACAAATGCAGATAGTACTCCTGAGTGGTCTCGTCCCACTCCCAAGCGCTAGGAGAGAACTCGGCGGCCCAGTTGAATGGTGGGTGTCGGTTGCCCTCCTCGTCGTATCGCGGTGGGCGCCAGATGTACCAGTCTCGCTTTGGGTTGGTCTTGGAGCTCTTGGATTCTAGGAACCATGGATGCTCGTCAGAAGTGTGGTTAGCGACCAGGTCAAGCATTAGCTTCATGCCTCTCTCGTGCAAACCCTTGGTCAGATCGTCAAGGTCCTTGAGGGTTCCGTATCGTGGATCAACGTCCTGGTAATCGGAAATATCATAGCCCATATCGGCATTGGGGGACTTGAACATTGGAGACATCCAAACGACATCAACTCCAAGGTCTTTGAGGTAATCAAGCTTGGAAATAATGCCTTGTAGGTCTCCCATACCGTCATTGTTACTGTCTTTGAAAGAAGCTGGGTAAATCTGATACACAACAGCTTCCTTCCACCACGCTGGCTTGGTCAATGCACTCTTGCTCATCTTGTTATTAGGTTTCTATTAGTTGTAAACCTGTCCGGAACCTCCCCACTTAAATAGCCCGGAGTCTACCCCACGGATCTGAATCTCGCATGCGGCTCATGCCGCTCTATCGGTCCGACACGAACGTTGCACAGATTAGCCGGCGCCGCTACCTTTTTCTGCAGTTGTTCCGTGTCCCCAGACATTCTAAGCAAAATTAGGCTCGTTTCGGTCCGATACTGGATTACCGTTACACTGCCGGCTGGGCCACTCTATGGGGTAATAGATCCGGGGTAGTTTAATAATAGGGTTGAAATATCGATTTGAAATAGACCAAAGAGGAGGTGTATCCGGGACTTTAGTCATCGCTAAGGGTCACCAGTAGTCAGAGATGGTATGCTCGCCGGGTTATGATTTGTCTTTCCTGTGCATTCAGCCGTTACTTTTTGTGTGCTGACGGGTAACGGCTAACTGGGTGGCCGCGTGTCTCATCCCCGTAGCACGAATTTTTCGTATTGCAATCTGAAAAAATAGCCTGTTCGTCTAATGGCAGCGTCCTTATTGGTTTCCGCACGGAGCGGAAACGATATTCCACATTTCGCGAGTCACGTGACCACGTCGAGCGAATATAGCTGGATGATTTTTAAATTTTTCAAGGAAAAGGGCGTCTGGTGTAGTTGGTTATCACATTCGCTTAGCATGCGAAAGGTCCCCGGTTCAATTCCGGTGTCGTCCACTTTTTGCCCCAGGATTCCTCACCCGCCACGGCACACATGAGAGACCGGATACTTATTGTTGGCGCCCCTCGGTCGGGCAAGCTTTTGCTAGTCAAGAGTAAGTTTGCTCGGAAAGACTGAAGCTAACGAGACCTAACGGGAAGCCTGCCGAACCTGGAGGGAATCGAGGGCCATGCTGGACTGAGCCATGAGATGCATATCAAGACCAAGTACTATTCCGCCACGGTGAACCTCTGGGTGGATGAGTTTGACGATGAGGACAATTCGTGTGAGAATTGGGTCGATACGTTTTGTTCAAGCGAGGCTGTGGAGGTGCGAAATGTACTGGCGGCGGTGATTTATGCCTTTGATCCAACGCAGAAGCGGTATTCAAAGGAAATGGAGCATCTGGCGAGGTTTCTAGAGACGCTGGAGAATGAGGAATGGAATGGAGTAGCTCTTGCTGTGTCCAGACAGAGGACCGACGCTGATCTTGAGGATCTGTGCCTGGACGCCGGACTGGAGTTTACAGTGAATGAAGCAAAGGTCAAAAATGAGACTGGCGAGGATATTGGCTTGTCCAGGATAAAGGAGGCCTTGGAGTCGTATGCCTGGACGACAAATGACGATGAGGGTGTAGAAGAGGAGACAGATGAGGACGCCATTGAGAGGTTACAGGGACTGAAACTAGATGAGCCAATACTAGGAAATGAGAGTGAGGAAGGTGTTGAGAAATTCGAGAAGGCAATGGCTATATTTCAGAAGGCTCGGGAGCAGGGTGCTGATAAGAGCGATGAGGAGAGGAAGAAGCTCTCGGAGGATCTGGCGGAGGAGTTGATGACCCTGCTGTAACCGGCAGAGTGAGCCAGTGAATTACATTAATCATATTACGCGTTAAATATCTATCCATTGTAGCTCGTGAGAGGTGTCTACTCAGCCTTTGGCCGCTTTCCAATGTTCTTGAACACCCGCTTCCTCTGCGTGATCATGTGGGTGTAGAGGAGGTAGAATCCTGGAATGTAAATGAGGACAATGAGCTTCAGGAACAGAGCATAGAGCGGGTTGAGCTCTTCGGCCTGGGGCAGCGAGATGAGGGCCAGGAACACCTCGCTTCCGGCAAGCAGA